>DF242248.1:14426-59511 GCA_000507305.1 Breviolum minutum Mf 1.05b.01 | reverse complement strand
ATTAATCAGAATCATCACACTAATCGAGATCCAACATTATGTGTTTCAATATGCGCATTATTATGCAACTACAAACGTGTTATCATATGCATGTTTAATGAATGTATTCTTGAAACGTTCCAATCCATTGTTGCAAGGTGTTTTTGTTGTCGGATATGTTGCCATTGTTGGAACCTGGATGAAGGAACCCAACGATCAACACTGGCAGGTTCCAACAAAGACCCAAGCAGAGATCGTGGCCGAAAGACAGCAAGAGCTTGATGGTACCTCACCTGAAGTCGTGGTTTTTGTGGCCTGTGCGAAGGCTTCCTTAACATCGTAGTTTTATATGTTTTTTATAGGGTATTTGGGCATCACCGTTTCATAATGCTTCTTTTTGTGCACCCGTCAAGTTGAACGCAAAATATGTAATATTGGTAGTAACTGCTCCTAGAAAGTTCAAGATTTGGTCAAATTACTTCGAAGCATCTAAGCATGTAGGTTTGTATGTAACGAATGTGATGGTAGTATGTCAGATGATTTGATGTGTGATAATTGGCAACAGCTCCTAATCCGAATGAACAATGCTCAATGCTTGTACCGACACAAGACTGTGTGACAACAGTTACTCCATGCCCAGAGTAACAACCACCTAAAATGTTCGTTGCTTCTCCTCCAATTTGTTGTTCCCAACTGCCACCCAGGCCTTCTTTACAACCCAGAGATCGGTGGTGTGTCCTCGCCTCAGACTTGCAAACAGTAGAGTGGCTCAAGTAACGCAAATGTGGCACATGTATAGCCAGTTTGTTTATTTTTTTGGAGGATCCTGAAATTATTTCTGTCTTTTTCTGAACAGAGACCGTTCACGACAAATGTTTGGGATGCCCCCAACAGCTCTCTAAGGCAACGTCCACCACAGGCGGGGCGTAGCAAACATTTCATCATTTTTTCGCTTGAAATATCTACAGACAATGCGGAGAAGCACAACATGGGTGTGTCTCAACAAATGCATACTCAATTCCATTGGTATCCCAGCAAATTAATCTGTTTCCAGAGATTTATTGGGTGCCCTAGTTTTGGGCCAAGCCCATAGGCCAGGGGGGATGGTTGTGTTCACATTAATTATTTGTTTGCATTGATGACACTGGAGAGATGATCCATTTCGAACAAAATGCGTTGAACTAAGTTGAAAACACCACCCGGTGGCGATATCAACCTGGAACATCCATTGAGTGCATAATGTTTGCATGTTTGGTGGGTGATTCAAAACATGAGGAAGGGGACACCAAAAACATAAACCATATTTGTAAGCTTCCATGAGTCATGTTTGTTATGTATATAGTTGTTGCAGAGTGCCAAATCATGATGGCAGAAAAATCGTGGGATGTTGGTGCAACATAATTTGGTCCATGAAGTATGTAGAACCTAAGACTTTTCAGAGGCATGTTGGTATGCAAGGTGATGTGGACCCTTGAAACTGACAGCGAGTTTACACCGGAAAATCGGGGAAAGGATTGTATACTGTAGCTTTCATTGTTTTTTGGGCCCAGCGCGAGGTGCTTCCACTGTTAATATCATGGGAGTGTACTTAACTGACTTGACTTTCCACGTTTGGAGTGCTAGTTGATTCATTCTTCTCCCTGAGTTGGATTGACGCTTTTGACCGGCTGGATCGCTTGGAATTACCAGGAAATTCTTTATTTTGGTTGATGAATTCAAGTACACCAGTAACATTATACTACCCGAAAGGTAGCATTTTGGTAGCATTGTGCACGTGCAAGGCTGTGGCACGGAGGAGGTCGCGCCCAGTATCAAGACCTGGCGCCAACAGGCTCGGCTGCAAAGAGTCCCCCAAAAAGATATGACATGACATATTAAATATCGTTAAATATGTTAAAACAAAAAAATATCCCCGCCTTATCAAAGAGAATATTGGTGTCACGTTAAAAACTCAGACATGTTCATTCTACATACATATTATATATATTTATATTTATATATACTTTATATATATACATCATTTAAATAGCATATATGTATATATGTGTTATATACCATAAGAGGATGAATCAGGACGCCAACAGCCAGGCAGCGTGCAAGTGCGCGCAGCTCGGTGCACAGCTCACATCAGAGTCAACAATCCGCCGGGAGACTCAGGGTAAGCGAGGTTGACCTGTAGAAACCACAAGGCACTCAATTGTTTTTGTTTGCAAGTTACATGGTTTATATAGTGACTTGATATGGTCAACTGGCGAGTGGACACCCTTGACTTTGAAACATCCAACTTTGACGTACTTTGACTATAGGCCCTGCGATTTCGAAATGTAATTCTGAAGGTAGTGGATGATGTAAAGCCGAATGGGTTCGGATAATTTTGTTTTGTTTCAATATGGTTTTAAAATTTTATGCTTCGGCCACTTGCTTGTTCATTGGCGTTCATAAGTTCAAACGTTGGTGCTTTACTAGTTCAAGCCAATTCATTTTCCCGGGAGAAATTGAAATTTACATGAAATTTACTATTTCGTTTGTTTCCTAGAGACGTAACCATAAAGCTTCCCCACTAACATCCACAGACTAACAAACAACAAACCATTGACTGACCCTGCTAAGGCTGATAGAGACCGCAGCCCAACCGAGGAGGGGGAACAGCGGGAACCTGTTCAAACCCATGGTGCTGGGATGCGGCCAGATGGATGACTGATTACACACCCTGAATTCTGAATTGATGATAATTGATGTGTGTCATCAGTGTGTGTTTATATTTACGGTTTTTTAGTTAGATGCCGCAGCGGCATATAGATCTATACAGCGACAAACATATTCCACCCTTTTGCATCACAGCTTGCAGATATCTCCAATGTAAGCTGCAGGTCTGACTTGTAGAAACAAATATCATATGGTTGAAAATTACGGGAAGGACAGAATCCTCAAGATGTTGATGTGTTTGCATAGCTGCATACCGTTTGATCTCAAGCTGAGTGTGTTCATTTGTGAATCATCAAAAGAGGGTTTGTAAAACATGCCATGCTATATTAGCAAAATGCTACCTTGCCAGACCGTCTAGTATGAGTTTACTTTTCTGCTTTACAAATACACAACGAATATGTTGACCTTGCGTATTTGAAGGGTCACTTGTGCGCTTTGAAGCTCCATGTTGCGATGGAGTGAACCCAAATGAGACATCTCCTCGATTTCTTCACTTGGATTCAAACTAGCACCTGATTTTGAGAATTCAATCGGTGACAGCACAATACATATGTGTTAATTACGAACATACATGTTTACCATATACTAATTCAGAAATCACATACTTACCATATACTATAGATCAGGAAGAAGTGAGAAAGCATACATTGTTCATTTCATAGATATTGATCCAAGAGACCCAACAAATTTCAATCAGTTTCCATCTGGCCAGGAGAGACGGATGAGTCGTGCAGCACACACGCTTCACGACGGAGCATCCATGTCTGCCTTGGAGTTGTTCAGCCTGAGGCCTGATATCTTGATGATGATAAGTCCTTGCGGCACATGGTAAACCAATGGTGGCAAGTTGAAAAACTTGGAAGACCTGGACCCCCCTGGAAAGCTACAAAAGGAAGAAACTGAGATGTAAAGTTTGGAAACTGATGAAAAGTTATAGGCTATATAGGCATATAATCAGGCTACCTTATTGTAAATATATATATATATACTATACATGCTGCTGACGCTGGAAGAAAACGACTACTGTAGACAACAAAAACGTCCGCATATTGTTGAGTTGAGTTATGAATGTTGCCTTGCAATATCTTGCAATCCTTGCATTTTTGCAATTTGCTAACCTTTCTGGGGTCCAGGTCACCCGGAGCTGCTCCCTCCCTTCCAGCCATGCGTTTAGCATCACCGGACACGTGGCCTTCAACTTGGACAGATGCCATTTCAAGAGGTATATCGGTATACCCACGAAGTTGCACAGAGAAACCCCTGAAAAATGATCTTCTTAAAAGGAAAGAACCCTTTTCCAATCATTGGTTGGCAGGCGTGAACTGTTTGTGTTGGGGGATCTACAGCTACTAATCTTCCAACTTTAGTTTCGGAGTGTATCTTCCATTCCCTCAGGCTACTCCCGCATGAGAACTAACAGTTATTGAAGTGGGTACGCTAGTTTTGCTGTGTGTAGAGTAGCATGCTAAACGCAAAAGTACTGCTTGTGTCTGAAATGATATGACTTTTTCATCATAGTTGTTGGGAGGTCTGAGGATAAGAAGATCAGAATCATGAAATCAGAAGAAGTCATATGTGAATGGAGCAATCATCGGAGCCACTCCAAAAGGTTCAAAGGGGGACCGTAAGAAGCGAGTACATGGGATTCGACCCCTTACATTTGTGGGGTCCAGTTTGTTTATTGAAGGAAATGGGGCAAAGAAGACTTCCATTTTCGGGCCAGCATTGGATTTCAGAAGTGAAATGAAGCCACGGATTAGTTGAGCTGCTATTTTCCTGGCCAATGATTAATTAAATAGGAATTGAGTTACGTGCATCAAAAAATTACCCTCAAAGAAATAAAACCGTATTCGCTCCTCCACCTCCCCCTTGTAAAACGAGAATTTCTTCCAAGAGTTGAACTTGAAGTCAGAGAGAAGCAGAAGGACCCACCAATTCCCAGAAGTCAATCAAAAAGCGCGAAAGCAATGAATTTTATTGCCCCGACTTTGGCATGTTGCAATTTCCTTCCTTGGAGTTTCTTGTAACGAGACAGCTCAATTCCGACGGTGCCTGAGGAAACAGACGGGCGTTCCGAATCCGCATCAACAGCAGGAACGTTGAGGCAATGAGTTCGGAGGGCTGCAGCGTTAATGGGGTAGCCGGAGGTTGAGGTACATTCAGGGATGTTGAGGACATACATTCAAGTATACCATCATTATTATAAAGTCTTTGTAAGAAATCACACTTGACGTGATTTCAGAACTATTATTGCTTTTTGAATACTGCTTGATGCTTTGCGTTGATATGTCTCAAGGTTTTCGTCATTGTTCTGAAAGGCTCTCAAAGGTGAATCATGATTTTAGCGAGAGTTGAAATGGGACCAAAAAACATCTCAAGTAGAAAGCTAAGCCAAGACAACACATCATAAAATAAGCAACATGTTACCGTTCAGTGGCAGTGTTTGAGGCGTGCTGGAGCAGAGGCCCGGGTGGAAGTGACATCTCGGGAGCTGATGTCAAAGGGAGAACTCCCAGAATGGAAGATGTTACACATGGTATCACATGGCTACGTGTCTTCTCGACATGGTTTCGATTTTATGCGTCAAATTCTTGTTGCTGTGCAGGTGATTGTGAATATCAAAGATGTCCATCAGTTGGGCACCACAGATCAACGATGGAGCTGTTGGCTGGTGACATTCGGGTGGTTGGCTCCCATTTGGGCAGCACTTCATGTTGCAAAGGCTTACTATCTCACTCAGACGATTTTTGTTGGTGTCAAGTATGTATTTATATATATATGATACATAGGTTTATGTATTTTAGTTGTATATATATATATATACATGTGTTTTTGCATCGCATGATATTGAATATACCATATGTATATATGTGTTTTATATCGGTTTGTTGCCACAAGCCCCTGGGACTTTTATGTGCACCATTGATGATCTCATTGTGTTTGCTTTGGTAAGTTCTACCTTTCTGCTGCAAAAGAAGTATTCCACTGAAAGCAAGAGATCAGGAATGTAGCAAGTCAAGTACTGAAATCCCAGAACAAATTAAAGCTGTTTTCCCCAGTTGTTTTATGCCCCTAGCTTTAGTTATATTACTTACCTATTCTTACCAATTCAAAAGGCTTCAAATTGCAATTGCAATCGGAGCTCCAGCCGCCTTTTGTGGAAGCCATTTCATGTTGTTGCCTCAGGTGATAAATGGCTGACGATGACTAACGTTTCACGGAGCACGGTGGTTTCCCAAAATTCAAGGGGCCATGTCTTGAAAGAAGTTTTGTTGGAAGAAAACCTTTACATGATGAATTCAACCTATTGATTATTGATGCGCAATTTTGTTAGACCTCATCATACGGCAGTTACATCCCTATTCTTCCAGCAAAGCGACACGCCGGTTGAAGAGTGGCCAGCTGATAACGTTCTCAAGATGCAGCAACCAAGGGCAAAATGATTAAAATGCGCATGCAGATGAAATGTGACGACCTTTGCTCTTGGCTGATGCTCCTGGTCCTGGAAATGATGTTTGAACAACGTTTGTGCAAGGCTGAAAACACCTTTGTTAGGAGGTGTTTCTTGCAGCAGGAATGCCGCAGAATTCCATTTTTCCAGCATTGCACATTGAAAAAGAATGGCACAACTTATCAGATAGAAACCCTGATCCCCCCACACTTGCACATACACGGTATTCTTTATATACATTTATATACTATATTAACAATCAATATTCGATTCTGGATATTTCTTGGGGGTTTGTGTGATTACCATGCCGTGTGATTACCATGACACCCTGACATCAGAAATAGGTTTGCCAATTTCATGTTGAGTCAGCATGAATTGGCGGTGAAGAAAACAATCAAGCAGCTATGTCCGGCGATGCCTACCCAAAGGGATAAAACATCAAGAAATCTGTTGCCATCGATCTGGAGCCAATTCCTACCACGATTCTTCCATCACAGTCTTTAGAGTGGAGCTTTCACCACTACCATAGGAGGATTTTTTTACGGATCGAGCCAAAAATGATGCATTTCCCGATGGGAAAAGTACATGTTGTTTTTTTGGTGCAGATTTACAGTATCTCGAATTGCTCGAACCTTTGGCCTAGACAAAGCGTGAAACCATGCTGCAGTTCATTGTGCACAGCACCCCTGCCGCAAAATGATAATGTTAGTGCGACAAAGTCAGATTTATTGCAATATTTCCAACTTCCCTTCCCCCCAAATTCCCTTTTCCTGAAAACAATCAATGGATGTCCAAAACTGAGCCATAGGAAGTCCACAAAAATCAAGATAACTGTCTTAGCTTTACATCGACGTTCTAGGTGCAAGTCCACCGAACATTAGACCAGATTGAATGAACCTTTTGGGCAAAGGTCCAGGCTCCTTGATTAATAAAAGAGTGGTTGAGCGGGAATTCCTTTCGACCTGGCAGGATAAGATGGCAAGGTGTGTGTTCTTTAGATTGTTTTGACATTAGGCCCCACCACATGAGAAGCTCAAAGCTCATTTGTCAGATGTAGAGATTATTATGTTTTCTTTCGTTTGGCCATGGCTCCAGCAGGAGTGTGGAAGATTGGCATAGAGATGGGCTAGAGTCCAGAGATTCATTGGAAGTTTTCCAAAAGCTGGAAAAGTGGAAGCGACCTGCGACGGTGGGGACAAAAGCTCGACCGGTGTGACCCGTTTTTTCATATTTGGGGTTTGGTCAAGTGTTGCTGGAAGGCGCTTCTCAGACATGATTGCTTTTCCTTGCAATGATCATCCATACATACAATGCCAGTTGATTTGATTGAAGTTTATTCTGCTCTGAATGGGATGCATTTCAGCCAGGAGAGCCTGCGATCAACTCTATAAATGCATATATATATATATGCATAATTGAAGGAAGTTTAGAAGTCTAACTTCCGACAATATGGAAAGATGAAAAGCAGAGAAGAGAAGCAGAGTCAGAAGAAAGTAGAGTCACTATAGAAAGAAGATACTCACGCGCGAAATGTTAGGAAACTCGCGAATCGCTGTGTTTTTTCAATGATTCGTGGTTCCGGAGGGGTTCCGGAGGGTCGAAAAGTAGGCTCGCTAAAGCGGCGGGTGCGGAGGTAGCTGTTCAGCAGAGAAATGAAAAATTGCACGCGGCTGTGGCGTGAAGCGCACTTGGAAGGCAAAACTTACAAAACACATCAAAACACCTCAGCCCCGGACCACTTTTTGAAGTTCCGCTGTCGAAAAATTGCACATGGCTGTGGCTCCAAGCACATTTACAAGTCAAAATGTACAAAACACCTGCGTTTTGGAGCACTTTTGGAGGTTTTTCCATGTCGCAAAGGTGTCCGGCAGAAGAAACAGATATATGGATTGATAATTACTCGGTTAGTCAATTTATCAATCAGTCAGTTAGTCAATCAATCAGTTAGTCAATTAGTCAGTGAGCCACTGAGCTATGTAGTCAATTAGTCACTTAGTAAGTTAACTAGTTTGTCAGTTGGTCAGTTAGTCAAGTAGCTAGGTAGTCAGTCAGTCAGCAAGTCAATTAGTCAGTGGTCAGCTAGTCAGTCGGTGAGTTGATTACTCAGTTAATCAGTTAGTGACTCAATCAGTTAGTCAATTAGTCAGTGAGTCAGTTGGTTAGTCAGTTAGTCAGTCATTCAGCCAGTCAATTAGTAGCATAAACGTTAACTAGTTAATTAGTCAGTTAATCAACCAAGCAGTTAGTCAGTTAGTCAGTTAGGCACTTAGCTAGTTAGTCAATTTTTCAGTTAGTCAGTTAGTCAGTTCGTCAGTTAGTTATTTTTTCAGTTAGTCAATCAGTCAGTTAGTCCGTTAGCGAGTTAGTCACTCAGTCAACTCGTCAGGTCAGTTAGTCAATTTGTCAAGTAGTGAAACTAGTTAGTCAGGTAGTCAGTTAGTCAATGGGTCAGTTAGTCAATTAGTGAGATAGTTAGTTCGTCAGCTAGAGAATTAATCAGTTAGTCAGTTTGTCAGTGAGAGAGTTGGACAGTTAGTCAGTGTTTTTGCTTTGTCATCCGTGATTCATAGCAACAAATCGCTGGTTTCCTAGTATTGAAACTTCCGCCATCGCCTCGTGAGGTACTACTGGTATATCAGTATATCATACACTCCAAATGATGCCTCCTATTAGGAAGCACTGATCAGCAGTTGTCAGGCACAACGAGCCGGTTAGCTGGTTGTCCCTTTGTAGTTCGATGCCTTGCAGCGGCAACCGCGATCGTTTTTATCGCCGCAGTGGGAAAATGCGGGCAGCACTTGTGAAGTAGGCGAGGACCTGAGCTTTCAAGTTGAAGTCACATGTATTTGCAATGAAAAAAGAAACCCACGGTTTACCAACTAACTTAGACAATCTTAAGAGAGATCACTAGTTGGTGAGTTCGTTGTTGAAAAAGTATCTGCATGGTGTAGATGGAAGGATGTGACCCTATAATATATTTATAGTAATTTGTATATATTATATATATGTATATTTTTATATTTATATGTATTTGATTTTTAGATAAATATACATTTATAATATATATATATATAAATATGTACATATGTTGCAACTACACTACACATTTAGTACATGGCGGTATGACTTCAAAAAGACGAAAACCAATGCTAAGACGAAGGTTCACCACCTGAGAAGTGGGATCGCTAAAGGTGCGATTGAACAACCAAGCGGACAACTGCACGGACCCCCTCAAAAGATTATGTGAACATACGCAATTGTACTCCAAGATAATCTAATATAGTACGATGTGATATCCTGAAATTCAGGGAGCAACGTACCATCAATTGGGCATATATGTTCAGTTTTGTCAGGTGTTTGTTTGGATGTTTTGATGTTTTGCTTGTTCTGCTACGGCTTGATTGCCATTCACTGCTATTGCCATCCTGTCGCAGTTTTTTGGCCCAGGACACGTACGGGACAGACGAGACAAAGATGATACAAAATCAAGCATGGGAGAAATGCTGTGACCCTACGACTCTTCGATTCCAAAATGTCAATTTGATAATTTGCAAATCTCAGTTTGAAGACATGTGAAGTAGTTTGAGTAAACCATTGGTTTCAATCTAGAATTTGCGATCTAGGTAGCCTGGGTTGAAGACACCAGTGTGCGCCGTACTTGCCCTGCCGGTGTGTCCCATAAGGGGCGGTGCGGCGCTGCCATAGTTCCAAAAAACAACCAAGGAAACTGGACAAGAGGAGTGATTCAAAAAAGCTGGGAAAAACACAGATCCATACTTGAGCAATTCAAAATGAACAAATAAATAAACCCACAATTCTTGTTTCACAGCTAGAGAGCTTGGCATGGGCCGCGCGCTCATGCCGATCCTGCTTGCCAGCATTTGTAGGCCCCTGGATGGTTGGACAGATTTTCTGGCGCTGTCATCCACACAAGTACCCGACAAACATTTCCCATTAAATAGACCAGCATAGATTAAGCTTTTGTTGAACTTCATGTAGCGGAACCATTCACCAAACATTGGTAACCAAGAGGAGACGTCCCCCAAAACTGATACCCTCATAAGCCATTCTGGCCGTTTCCATGTGTGTATGTGTGGTTTCAGACTGGTGGCTATCTAGAAGAAGCAAAACAGTGGAACGCACTTCGCTGAGACATAGCAACTTTTAGACTCTGCAAACGCCGTGCAGAACAGCGTTCAGTCAGAAATCACCCATAGTTCCCATCAAAATGTACGTTCTATTGGGGTTTGGGATTGCACAGAACTAAGACGGCATGCTTCTTTGCTTGTGGCTCATCCCGCCCTGGAACACGAAAAATGTAACGGGGGGTTCAAAGCAGATTGAACAACAAATGATACCTTTTTAATCTCAACTTTCGTCAGGCACCCACATCTCTCTGAATCATGATCAAGGGTGCAGAGGTATGCAGATACTTTTTACTGGTCCTTGAAGAAACGGATCCCTAGTCATACTGATCATTTGCCGTGGTGATTGTTTGTCTTGTGGGTTTGGGGGCATTTCCAAAACCTTCCCCTGCATTGCAGCCAGTGGGTTCTTGTTGTGGAAGCCTTGGATGGGAACACTCAGCCCGGATTCAGGAAATGATGTTAACTCCAACTCCTCCAAAGACGCCGCCGTTGCTTGGTTTTGTTTTTGTTTGATTTGTTTGCCAGTTTAGGTTTTCGCTGGTTCAAATTTTGCAGCCACCCCCGTATGTCCGGAATTGCGCCATTCCATGAAAGCGAGGTTGTACCATGGGGCGATCGCCTAACAGTGACCAGGATAATCCTGGCTTGTAACATCATAACTATCACATGTTTTGCAGGAGATCTCGAAACTGCATTATCCAAGAAACATTCGGAACTGGAATGCACAGGTGGAAGGACGAACAAAGATCTTGACTGATTGACTAGACTGACTAGACTAGATACTTGTATAATCTCGTTTACTCCATGTTATCCCATTTATCAGGATGTGCCCTACTTGTGAAACATGCGGATGGGCATCGTCTACGCGTTCAATGTTTGGCTCAAGTTGAGACGATTCACTCTCAAAGAAGCAATGCTATTCCCAAAATCAGCCCGTGACTGTCTTGCTTCTTGATGGTGCGCCTGTTCTTGACACAAGCGCTGTCTGGTAAACTGCTTCTGGACATTCAACTCAAAAAAGAGATTCTTGGGTTCAGATTGCACTGAGGATGAAGATTCTCTGTCGTTGACTTTAAGGCTAGACCTTATCAGCCAAATGAAGGGACGCATTGACTTTATTAGGAATTGATTTGCCTTCATGACCGAAAGCTGAATGTACTTGCAATGCGGCTTGTTCACAAAAGTAAAGAAGTGACTACAGATGGGGACCTTGTCGACATCGCTTTGGTTCTGATTGAGACTTGCCCCTCTGGTTTCGGAAACAAGTGAGTGATGGTGAGGCTGAGCAACAGAAGCTCACGGCCGCACTGTATCAAAAGGACGCGACCACAGTGAAAAGAGTCTTAACAACTGGGCTAGACACAAACTTTGTTTACGACTCCAGCGATGACATGGGCAAGACGCCAGCGATGATTGCTGCTTCTTATGGCAGTCAAAATATTCTACATTCTCTGCTTTGGGTCGAGGCAGAATGGCTAGAGGAGCATCTGTAAAAACCGGTCGAATTGTTCTTGGACCACTGTAACGTGGATTTCGACTTCGTTACACATTTTGATCGTGAAGGGCGTTCTGCACGCATGTTGACTACCTGTGTGGAAATTCAAGACGGGGGAGTTGTCGGAATTTGTCGATTTTATGGGCCATTATGATATTACTGTAGCCGAGTCGGACAGTGACTAGGCCCTAAGGGCTTGCTTGTCTCAGTTAAAGCATTTGATGAAATATCCATCGCAATTGTGATACATAAACGCCTTTCAAATTTGGAAATCCTGGACTCCAGTGAATCAAGTTTGTCAGCCAAAGCCAAAAGTGCATGCAGTTGCACCTCTTTGTGGAATCACTGTGGAGCTAGAGAGAAGCAAGGCCAACCACAAAAAAGGGGTTGCCCACATGAAATATGCGTCAAGAGAGATTTCAGTGTGTACCCAAGTTTGTTTTAAGATTCATGGCATTTTTACATCTGCAATCCGTTCTGGAATAATTGTGAAGATGACACTTGAACACTTGACTCGCTGAATGCAAGCTGCCGTAAGGAGTCAATGTGGGATAAAGACGCCAAACGCATGGAGCAACACCTATTTGCACCACAAATCACTCGGTTGCTCCAACGTTCATAGCTTCATGAGGCCAAGGCGTTTACTTGAACCTCAGCTTAAGGAAGCTGAAGAGGGAGCAGGGAGGCCAAGGGCCAATGGGGGAGCCAAAAGGTGTGAGAAAGAGACGGAGCACAAAAGCTGCAAAGCTTATCCAATGACAATCAGGGTATCTAAGCAGCCTCAGTGTATGATACTTCAATATACTTCACATCTTAGAAAGCTCTGAAGCTGTGGCATCAATGTGCGATTTGGGCGTTTTCGGTACAAAGATGCTTGTATAATCTTGTATATATGTTTGTAGTATGTTTGTCACTAAAGTGGAGCACATGAGGAACAATGACTTTTTCAAGATGTTTCTCAGGAGTTGATTTGCATTAGACTTTGAAGCCGACAAGCATCGCATGCCATTCCAAGGAGCTTGTCTTTAAAATCCCGTGACATCAAGCGGGTATTACACTCCAACCAATGTATGAATGATGCTTCATGTCCAATAACTGCTTTCAGGATTGTTGGTGACCCGAAGTCATTGGAGAAATAGGCGCAATATGGCTCAATTGCATTCAATTAATTACTAAAGTGGACAACAGACACTGAATGCCAAGTCCCCCAACGTTGGCTGAGGCAGCTTTCCGCGCACGTTGTGCCAAATTTGATCGTGACATGAAGTTGGGGCAAGAGGCTGGGATGGAGTTTGCATCAGATTGGTTGATATGAAGGATCCAGGAAAAATTGCCGGTAAACGACTGGTAAAGTTCTTGTTTATTCAAAAAATCAGGGAGTTTGAGATGTTTTTGATGGATTGAGAAAGTTGTGGTGAGTCTTTGGAACAAAGTTGTACATGCTGACCATGATCATAAGAATCATTGTGTTGTGCAGGACTCTTTGGCATCAGGGATTTGGGGTTCACCCTGAAACATGTATTTTGTAGCAAAGATGAATTGTCAAATGTAGCTGGTATTTTGGATGAATGCAGAAGCACAGTGACGATCCGTGACGCAGCCTCACCCTATTTTAGATTCGATTCCAATGTGGTAGGGGGATCCCCCAGCATGAACCAGGCATGACTTAGGTTATTCAGATAAATAAATGCTATATATATATCATACACATGTATTGCATGTGTATATATATATATATGTTGTTTGTTTCGCAGCGATCAATTTGGTGAACTATTCCGATTTGCCTAGAAACAATGTCTGAACCGCGGCCCGTGAAACAGCATCAGTGGTTTGCTTTCCACTTTTACGGACAACAGCTTTTGTGCCAAATCCTTGCACATTGACCACGTAGCCCCCAATACCTCAATCATGTCGCGATTTTTTCTCGAAGGATATGGATTTGCTGCGTAAGTTGAACAGAGAGGTGCAACGAACCGGCCGTCAGTTTTATAAGAATAAAGCATTGGAAAGATGGAAAGGCAACATATGCTGTGCTGGAGGCAAACTTAGAGGATCGTTGCGGGACGAATCATAGCTTCGCACGTTTGCTTATTTTTTCTGCATAAGCAGGAGCAAAACCAGCACTCTCAGTGTCTGAGCTTGTTTGAGAACAGTAGCCACGTATTTTACAAATGGATATTGTTCTCTGTAGTAGTTGGCTTTAGTATACAATTGAATATGAAATATGAATCAATCAATGTATAGATTTGATCAGCTTTTCAAAACACAAGTCCCCCTTAGCCTCACGTTCCATGGTTTCCTTCGTTTGTGTGTGTACTTGTGCCGTTTTGTCTTGTCGGTTCCTGCCGGCTTCTTATCGCTGCGAGAATGGCAACGTTCTTTCGATTATCCCATATCAGTGTATCGGTGTCATATTGCTATGTGGATACATGATGTGGCAATCTAAACAGAGGCATGCAGTGGCAGATCAATATCATTGACTGTTTGATCAAAAAAGATTTTTTTTTGCGATTTTCTCATATTTCCACCGGTTGCTGCATCAACAGCCACTGCCAAGTGCAACAAGCAGAACATTGGAATGCTGCAAGATTTTGCTGCTTGCAACATTAGGGGTAGGCAAGGGTAACCATGAATGCCCATTGCTGGGGCAACATACCGGGTTCTTCAAAAAAAACAACCACATCGACATCAAGAAGTGCTATTGCAGCACCCCCTGCACCCCCAACTCAATGTTGAAGTAAGTTATAAGGGGAGGCCCCGGTTCCTAAAATTGTTGTTTTTTTTGAAGGCCGTCGTGTACACCCGCTGTGCCCAACATTGGGTTGGGGGGCAGGGGGGCACGAACAGCTCCATAAGACCGTGTATGTGTGGGTGGTTGTTTTTTCTGAAGAACCAGGACTACGTCATGTGACAAAGAGTTACAGACTTGACACCAGTGGAAGAAGTGAAGACAAGGAAGCGGCAGCCAGAGGCGATCTTTTGCGAGGATTGCTGGACGCATTGTACTGCCTGCGGGATGAATTAGCAGAAGTGAAAATAGTGCACTAGCCATGGAATGGCTCAGGCCCACAGTCGGCTCATCACTTTCCGTGCTTGCAGCGGCTTCAAGCCCAAGTTCTCCATTAAATCTTCTTGTGACATCTTGTGACAGCTCACAGACCAGCTGCCCGTCAATCCCATTCTCTTCGAAGATTGGAGCCAAGTGCCCCAAGGACAGCTGCTGCAAGAAAGAAGTCCAGGACTCAGCCTGCGCCACACTGACCTCGCCACACCTAGCAGCCCCACTCGGAATCTCATCCACCTTCATTGCTACTGGGCACACTGTCTCCTTTTTCCGGTGGATGAAAGCGGCGCAGCAACATGCGCATCCAGGCACAACCGCCTTCGGAATGCAATTTTTTTGGTGAATGTGAAAACTTTCAAGCGCTTCAGCATCAAAGGTGTCGGTAAAGGTGAAGGCCGATGCCGTGAAGTTGACTTGTGGCCGGTGATCATCCGGGAGAACATTCAGCTTGGGCCTGACTGTAGCGAGCGCCTCATGGCGTATGCCAAACGGTGCGGTGGCCCCATCATCTGCTTTCAGAATCGGGACAAGTTGCAGGGCATTGTTGAGAAGAGCTGGCGGGTGGAAAACGTGGAAGACTTCATCGAGTTCCAGAGCAAATCACGGCTGGAATTGTTGGAAGCAGCTACAACTTTTCCATGCACGTGCAATGGCCAGTGGACATAGTTTGCGCAGAAGGTCCCTGCACAGAATGGCATCCAGGAGGCGGACTGGTGTGGCGCAATTTTTCAGGCTTTGAAGGATTTGTTTTCTGTTTCGCCCATTGCCCAAGGTCTTTGGCCCAGATGCTGTGTTTGTGGCTCCTCCTGCCAGAAGCAGTTTCCCGCTCATGGGGTTGGAGAAGGCTCGCATGGCGTGGCTGGATGATTGGCGCTTCCCTGAGGATACCATTCCCTACAGTGTCCAAGGTTTGAAGGTGCACCTTTATCATTGCTAGGCCCCAAAACCATTTCAGTGGCCATTGGCGCTACGGCAAAGATGACCCGGTGTTCATCACCACACTCCAGGAGGACCTGACAGGCTCGCAGGGCAAAAGGTTTCTCAAGCAAGGTTTTGCCCAAGCCTCACTTGTGATGGGAGCTTGACAAGCTTCAAACAGACGGGGATGCTCACCCTGCGCAGCCCACAACCATGGCGAAGGATCCAGCTGCTCCATAGGCTTTGTCTGGGAGGGAAGGTAACAGTAAGCTATGCACGATGCATAGCGTTCGTCGTGGGAGCAAGACCAATGAGTGGCTAGGCCATTGGTCTGCAAGAGTTGCCTCTTCAAAGGCATAAACCTGAAGCATTTGTTGGCCAGCACTGGTACATGGTAGTGTGCATGGCCATCACGGTGGCGCTCCATGAAGACGGACAAAAGGAGGAAGGCCAAGGGCTCCAAGTGATGTATTTGTGTGGCTGCCAGGGCAGCTAAGAAGAAGGCACCAATTTGAGCTGGTGTGAAGGAATGTGGCGCAACCAACTTGTGGCCATCAGAGCTTGGGACAACGTGACCTAATAAGCTCGCTTCGATTTGCTGATGTCTTCAAGTCCCAAATCTACGTCAGAAGCAGCCGTGTGGCTCCCTTTCCTTTCCATGTCCGCCTGCAAGCATTCCTGCATCACAGAGCGGACTTCCTGCTGAAGGTGGTTGAGGCCGTCCTCAGGAAGGCCCATGTGTCTGGCAACAAGTGCGCGAAATGTTGAAGTAAGTTATAAGGGGAGGCCCGGTTACTAAAATGGTTGTTTTTTTTGAAGGCCGTCGTGTACACCCGCTGTGCCCAACATTGAGTTTGGGGGCAGGGGGGCACGAACAGCTCCATAAGACCGTGTATGTGTGGGTGGTTGTTTTTTTTTGAAGAACCCGGTATTATGACATATTATGTGTTTAATTTGAATATTTGTCTACATGTTCATTTTTTCAAATCTTATTTATATATATATATATATTGGCTAGGTCCATTTAAGTTGAGCAGCCGACAAAATTATAGTGGATGATTTTATTAGAGTAGTAAGAAGTTGCCTTGAACTTTGGGGCAGCTCACGAAACCTGCATAACCGATAGGGGACCATTACTAACCGATACCCCAAAATCCATGTTTAGATTAACAAAGGCCATCAGTTTCAGACAGGGCTTCACTTTTTTCTTTGTTTTTGAAGGAAATTAGGCAGGACCTACCAATACCCCAACCGATACCAACCGATACTCTGTATCATTTTGACCCCCTGTCAGACCATCCCCAGTGTGGAACTGAACAGGTTCAATTTTCACCGAGACCAGCTGTGGTGAAAATGCGTGACAACTCTTTCATGTTGAACGAACCCTTGCAGCACCACATCAGTCCCAACACCAGCACCGGTCACCAGTAGCAGATATGCACTGACAGCAGCATCATTTTATAGCCCCAGCACCAGAAAAATCCCACAATTCTCGATCATGTAGCAAAACGAATTAACCCACAATGTACATTGTATGCTTCTGCTTTGATGTTAATGTCCGGAACATACAAAACCCTGAAAACCGATCGGGGACCACCATATTTGCTGATGGCATATCCCCAAACAAGTAATTTCGTCCGTATCTCTTATATCAGTACATGATTTGCTCAAACAGATGAAGAAGTAAATCGCAACCCAATACTACAATCAGCTACTGCAATGCCAATGGCACCACTAGTTTCTAGACAAAGTTATCATGCATTTTTTTGACTTGTGCCTTGCCTGCCAGAATGCTCCCAACACCCAAACCCAAACGTTCATGTTGTGAATCAAGAACCAACATTGGTGTGTTCATGGTACCTGTGGTACTTCACAAAAGTGGACCTCAGCATCCGCATCATGGATGGTGATTGTTGTGATTTTGTTAATTTGTTCCTTGCTATTGTCGCGATCCACGCTTGTCATGTTTGACTTTCTGATTTAAGGGTCAAATGATATTTGTATAGGTCGTTGGACGAAGACGGCAACATTGGCCGCTGAGCGTTGGGGCATACGACTGTCTACCGGTGAAAAGATCAAACATTCTGCATGCTTGTCAATCACTGGTTTTTTTTGCATACTCGTAAAGGGAGCTCCCTGAGATCCCATACATGCCATTATCATGTATGAAGTATGATGAAGTATGTGTGTTTTTGACTGTTTTTCTACTTCTTTGGCCAAAAACATCTCCACGGTAGGTGGCCGACCTCATCATGTCGGAGCCACCCATGGCGGACACCTGGGCCACCCGCGAGCGTTGCAGAGCTCGCATTCGTGGGGTCACGAAGAGCTTGGCGAAAGGATCCGCATGGAGGAAAACGTCATGGTATGTCATTGTCCTTGGTCAGCTGGGGTTTATAGTTTATTCCGTAGGTGCCAACTACTTGAAAGTGATGTTTGAATAGATATTGACTTGAATTCATTGAATCCATTCTGTTGATTTGCTTTTGGGATTAAAAATTGAAAACTTTTTCGACATTTCTATCAGTACCTCCTAACTTGTATTGCTTTGACCTTGGACCAAGCGTCGCATAGAAATGATGGTCCAATGATGATGGCTGAGGAAACTTCCCGATCGCTGATACCCTTAAATTGAGAAGAGGTATGTATGTGTTGTTATTTTTTGGTGATTTATTTTTTTTGTTTGCAAGGAATCCCGGTGTGGTATGCCGTATTCTGCTATAGTGATCTATAGTGTATGTAATTGCATGTACTTACATACTATTGTCATTTGTAGCTGGCTAGCATGCATAGTCCCTTATCTCACCTCCCAGTTGATTTGTTGGCCAATTGGATGTAGAATACATAAACATTGGGTTCTCACGCTTCCGGCTCAGGGGATAGAACCATGGAGGATTTCTTGGTGCAAATCAAGGCGCACATCAGATGGACCATTGAGGGATCGAGGATGGAAGGACCATAGCTTTCCACCATTGTCCACCAGTAGGCCGAAGGATAATCCTTCATACCATCGCAAGCATCCCAACAAGCAAACAGTCAAACAAGCATTATCAGGGTAGTCGTACTTGCTATGAAATGTAGATCCTATTTGGAGGTTCTACATCCCTTGAATTATCATATACCAGGTAAGAGTTTACTTGAAAGTATGTGATCGTGTCAAACGTCTGAAGTGAAAACAGGACACCTAGCCACAACACTATGGTTTTTATTTGACATGTTCAAAGTCGGGAAGTCGGTGTAGGTTTCGGTATGTTTAGACATCATCAGCATATCATCAGCAATGATTTTCAATGATTTTCATTTCAACTATACAAGACCTGCATGTTGAGGACGGGTGACTTTTGCTGTTACTACGGAAGTAATTAATTGCAATCACTGCTATATCACTGCTAGTTTGGTGCAAGGTTCATGGGGAAGAAATCAACAGCCATAGAAGCTTTACCGCTCTCAGATTTGACGGTTGATCTCCGGCTGCAGGATCTGGAGGATGACCGTGCCTTGGACGAAGAGACTTCAGATGGACTTCGTCATCTCCCGCGAGATGTCATTGAGGACGATTTGTAGTGGGCAAGCAAGGGTGCCTGCAGTGAAAGTAAGTGTGGGTCATAGGAAAGGTTTGTTATTCTAATCTTTCACTGTAGATTTGCTTGCGTGCATCCATTTTGGACGACGACCTTTCGCATTGCGATGACTAGAACTAGTACTGCAACATAGCAACGTTCCGATTGTCTATTTCTAGGTATTTGTGTTCTTCCGTATATTTCCATTGCTTGTTCTGGCATTCATGTCATTCAATATGTATGGCGTCCAAGCCACAACCTGGTTGTGAAAGGAAAGGTGACGGGCCAAAAACTCCTAGGCACCTGACACATCCTATAATCATGGACTAGCATGCCGTACTATGATTGTCGTTCATATATTCAAATCTACCAATATACTGTATTTTAGTGATCACATAATTATCCCATTGCAGTATTGATCTGTATTGATATTCTACAGGCCGTCTCCAGCCGAACTTGACTTGTGCCACATGATGTCACTTGCTTTGCTTGGTTGCCAACACATTTACACACTTCATCGATGTCACTCCTCAGAAAAAGATTGAGGCTTCAATTTCAAGGAGCACACTTTGCAGTACAATGTTTG
Source organism: Breviolum minutum Mf 1.05b.01 (assembly GCA_000507305.1). Taxonomy (NCBI): domain Eukaryota; class Dinophyceae; order Suessiales; family Symbiodiniaceae; genus Breviolum; species Breviolum minutum. The sequence goes on along the minus strand of DF242248.1, from coordinate 39,604 downwards.
GCTTTCTAGATGACATGTAATTTGCAATCTGAAGATCAGTTTCCACTATACTATACCGATAAGAAGTCGGAGTGTCCCATCTCCATGGATGTACCCGGTACCCTTATTTACAGCATTGGTCATGAGCTTTGGCGCTCCGAGTGCCAGCAGGATCTCTTGAGACGTCAGCATGCGGATGTCGACATAGAAACGGAGATGCTTGGACTGGCCGGTGACAAGTCGAAGCAGAAATGATTCACCTTCCAATGTAGCAACGGAACGTATTTGTATCATGTCCCACTTTGACTTGAGTCGGTTTGTTACAATCGGGACATGTGTGCGAGATAATGTTGAAGCAGGTTACAAATGCACATGTATAAACATAAATATATATGCATGATTATACATGCATGCATCTTCAAACATGTTCAACAAGCAGTACAAACTGCCACTGAAACTCAATTTTTACATCATTTTACAACATGTTGCTTGGCTCAGCATCTTGAGGATTCAACGCCTGGTGAAGCTGCAGAAGGAGGTGTGGCAGGGTGATCCAGGGTGCGATTCTTGCATTTGTTTGGAGAGCTGACAAAAATCATACACCACGTCATTGTCATCATCGTCATCATCATCATCATCATCATCATCATCATCATCATCATCACCATCATCATCATCATCATCATCATCATCATCATCATGTTCTTCTTTTTGGAGGAAAAGCACTTTCAGGGAAGCTGAGTCTTTGTCAGGCACAGGGTTTGTGTTTTAGTTCTCAATCACCAATGACTTGATCCAAACATAGCCAGTTCGTGCGGCTTTTGCGTTAGTTACTAGAAGTTTACACAGCAGCAGATGGTGAAATACACACGAGTTCTATGTACATGGACATTGTGCCGTCGTTAGGCAGACTAATGCCAGATATAGATGCTGTGTAAAGTATAGTTTGTGCATGTACACTGTATGCTGTACGATGCCTATATTACTGTATATTTGATTATACTTGTTCACTTGTTCAAACTAATTCACAACAATACCATACACAAGCTACCGCAGGGATGCGTACGGGCTGAGATGTTGAACGTTTCTAGATTTTCGGTATGTTGGTACACCCTTTGTATCCATAAACCATAAACCATTCCAAACGGCGAACGGATTTGTGGTTCCAACACGACGGCCCATCGAACTATCGAACTACGGTATTTTTGACAGCGTTTGCATGACTTGCCCTGTGGCCTACATACCCACTTTCCTGCAGGAGAGGCAGCGAGTGGCGAGCTTAGTGACGATGAATATCATGCCACGTCTCGAAAAGTAAACGCTAAATTGACGAAAAAACTGATGCAAATGTCTATCACAGGCCTCGTAGTTGACACAAACATGTACAAGAACAAAGGTGGTTCTTAGGCCATCAAAATTAAAAAAACACCCACGGGTCAAATCAAGACTTGCTGTTACTACTTGACGCGTATGTTGTACATGCTGTGCATTTCAAGCTTTTATATTGTTCATTTTGGAGTGTCTTTGCTTGTTGTGGATCAACCTAAAGAGTGTACACCTTACTTTCTCATGATGTTTTCTTCGGCCATGGCCGCGATTCATTCCAACATCACACTGAGTCACTAGTTATAGGTCAAGTTGGTCACCAGATCAAATATTTTGGTGGATTTGGAGTACGTTGTAGCTTAAAGTAAGATAGGAATTTGCAATCAAAGTACCCAAGATAAATTAACAGGAAACACATATGGCGGCTTATTTCATGGGAATTTAAGGTACCCCCCCAATGCCGCCCCCCCAAGAAATAAGCCCGTAATAAGGCCTTATTTCTTGGGGGGGTAGCTTTGGCGGGGGTACCTTAAATTCCCGTGATTATTATTCTCTTCCGCCTTGCGAGTCCGCAAGGCACACGTGAACAAAGTGATGCAGACAGTTGAGGTCAGCGTTTTGAGGGTTTGGATCAGCAGAGACTCCAAGATGTAGCGGTGCCATATACAAGTACTTCTATATGGCCCATATGGCATTATATAGGCATGTTTACATCTTTGAATTATGTTTGATACTTGCATTTTCATTGGGTCTTCGCAACTATAGATATTATAGATAGTTCAAATATGCATGAATCTGAAGCATGATGTGAAGAAAAACCCGCTTACTCTTCTCTTGGCCTTTATGACTGTCAAACTTGTTCAGAACTTGTTCTATTCCAGAAGCCTGCTCTGCTCTGTAATTGTAGACTGTGTTTGATACAAATATGATCTGTTATGTTTGATTCGGCATGAGTGTATGATGATAATATTTGCATTTTCTGTCATATTCCAGTGTAGATTTGTGTGGGTGTTGCTTTTTAATTTTAAGTTTGGTCTTGTACTTTAACTTGTGGCAAACAACAGTTTAGCACAAAAACTTGCTGCGTCCATCATGGGCTGCATCGATGCCGGTCTTATTCCGGCAGGCCAACATCACAAGTGCCCAAAAGGCCCAAAAGGTGCAGTCTGGAGCACGGGAGGAACATTAGAGATCAATGAATCGATGATCAAAACATCGTCCATCGTCCTCAAGTGGGTCTCCAAACCCATGTGTTTTCTTATGTAGTTTCTATGCCATTTGCTCTGGTTTCTTGCGTTGTAGTGCAATGTTTCACAGGGCCTTGCCAAGAGTCTTGCCTCATCCATCAAATCAACTCATTTGGGACATCACCAATTTCATGCAATCAGTCCACTCAATCCATTGCGCAAAAGTCTGGCCCATTTGCAAAGATCTGAAGGCTCATCGTACGATCTTTCTTCACATGTACTTGCAATCAATGATGCAAACGTTACCCAGCCTTCTTTGGGCAAAGTATGTTAAACAGAATAGATTTCATGCTAGTTTGTGTTTCTTTGCTTTATGTCAATATCATATTGTACTGCATACATGGATGCATGCTTTCAAGTTGGCCATCTTGGCCGTAACCGATGGAATGTTTGGCTCCCCGTGAGGTGTTTTGAAGCCAGTGCTGTTGTCACTGGGGGTTGGACCATCGTACGCTTAAAACCTGATAGTTGAGGCGCATGTCACAGCTTTGAGGACTTAAATATAACATCATACGACCCACTAAATGCAAGATGTTGGGGACAAACCCTTTAGATGTTTGAAAAGTTATAAGTCCTTGATGCAGGACACTTTCGCATCGATGAAGCTTACTGGAACTCCCCCCGGGCTGCCTCTGAAAAGGTGTTCCCGAAGGATTTTGCAGGGTCCTTGTCTTGTTGTCAGGCCAATGTGGTCATCCCATGTGTCATCCCTGAGGAAGACAAGACAACAGCCAAGGAGCTGAGTTGGGCCAGGTGTTGTCATGTAACAACTACAGCAAACTGGTTGTTGTGGTTGTGGTTGTGGTGGTGGAGCTTAAGTTCTTGTATTCATATTCGTCAAAAATACCTGAGGTAATTTGGAAAGCAGACTGTAGATACATAAAGTTGTTGTTTAAATCCTTTTTCCATCCCTGACTATTGACAATGCTTTCCTTGTTCCATGCAACACCCTATTGCAAATGTCAACCTGAAGGGTACCTGTTAAGGGGTGGCAGGCATCTTGAGAACTGTTTGCCTGTACATTATGCGTCATCCACTTATTGCATCACATCATTCATGCCATTAATTTGGGCAAACGATTTCAGGACCATCTAACGACCTTTAACCTTTACCCAGGTCTCGTCTCATAGTATTTTCCAACAATGGTGGTATAATGTCCTAACATCTAAGGTGGAAGTTTCCTTGATAGACACAGTCGATGATTTGCGGGTTTGACCAGATTTGATGCCATTGTCCAGATTTTGTTAGTCTCATTTTCGCAGTTCGCAATTCAGTTGAGAATAGTTGCGACTCAGCAGTCCCCCATATAGTTATAAAGGCGTTTGGGACACAAAAGGTTTGGATCACTGGATGACCCCGACATATATGTTCTTTATTCTGCTGTGTTTTTCATAGCATTTGTATGCCCATAAATGTTCATAAATGCATCGTATATGACATGTATTTTTGTCGTCAAATCATGTATCTGTATTAGTACCAAATGTATCCAAATGTTCCATGTGCACATGCTTATTTACCCTGATACTTAAGACATTGCATATTTACAGAGTTTATAGCCAAGAGATATTTCATGACATTTCCATCTCCATTGTCCGTTCCATTAGGCAAAAACATGCGAAAACAACGCTAGGAGAAAACCATCGAGCAGATCAGTTCCGGTTCCGAAGACTCGAAGGCCTCCAAAAAACAGGCGAAACACCGAAATGGATGGCTCAAACCTGTCGCTTAGATAGTGGGTGAAAGTAAATCGAATTCTATTAACTGATTTGAGATTTACCATGTTTTTTCCAATAGAAAGACTTGCACACAGGAGAGGGGAGAATTTCTAATGTTCGATTCTAAAAAAAAATGTGTATAAATATTTTTAGATTATATAATATGTTATAGTCATATCTAATTTTTAAATTATGTATACACATAAGTGTACTGCCTCCTTTGGTTGGTGTATGTGGACACTCATCTGATTTGTTTATGGACCATTGGTTTGCCCAGAAATGAACATTTGCATGGTATTTATCTCTGTGCCTCATGTACTCCTTGATGATGGGTTTGTATAAATTTGCCGGGACCTATATAATCATGTATTTATATGTATTTATACAGTGCGTGATGCATAAGTGTCGTTGTGTCTTTACGCTCGAATGTTGAAGCATATGTATATCTACAAAATACATATCTATGATGAGGCATGTTCTACATGTATGGATCATACGTGTGATGAATAAACTTTGTATGTGACATATGTATTTATTTTCATGTTCATGTTATTTCATGTCACTACAAATCACGCTCTTTACATTTGCATATTTGTGTATTTGAACTGTCTCATACTTCAGGTAGAAACAGTACCGCTTTCACCTCGTCCAGCGAAGCTGCTAGGCATTCAAGAAGCCAGCGTCATCGACTGATGCACCGAAGGCGGGATGAGAACCTGTGCAAGGAAAACCGCTTCTGATTGGTCCATTTGGTGTCGTACAATGTTGCTTTGATATCAGATTGATGTCAAATTGTATGGCGAAACAGACTCATCACCATTGGGGTTAGAGTCCTGGGAGTAAACTTGCAATGTGCCTGGTCATGTATTATATATATATATATATGATGTAACATGGTGCAATAGTTGCGTAGAAAGATACTTGTTGTAATGATTCGTAACTGTCGTAACTATAATTACTACGGTAGGTTATGAAGCTATGAGTTTTGCTGTCGGTGTTTTGAAGTCAACCTGGTGTACAATTTCAGACTTCTCAGGGTTTGATTTATTGATTGAATTGGCTTTGTTCACCAAAAGAGATCTCGGACTAGGAGCTTTCACTGAGCGGGGACAGTGTCTCAATCCGAATCATTGCATTGGTGGTTTCAAATTTGATCACGGTAGGATGGTATAGACATTTGATGACATTTGATTGCATTGATTTGCTATGATTAAAATAGGCAAGCCAGTTTTGTGGAAACTGTTCAGCATGTCTCTGAAACACTGGAATGATTGGATTGGATACTTTCTATGCAGCTCTTTGTGACAGCTCAAGAAAACTCGAGACTTTTAGGCCTGATAAAAAGTTCAGACGGTCTACAATGACAGAGCTTAAGAGTGTACCCGACAAGAAGGGGAGGCCGGCCGGAAGTGGGACAACCTCGCATGCAAGAAGGCAGAGAAGGTCGGAGGCCGCCTTGCGACGTGTGACTGATGAATATGAGTGGATTCAAGAGGAAGATCCAGCAGATGCAGAAATGCATGAACCCTTGGAAAAGGGTGNTGCCACTAGCCCTTGAAAAACGGGTTGTCAAAATGACATGCCACTAGCCCTTGACAAAAGGTGTCCAAATGGCATGCCACTAGCCCTTGAAAAACGGGTTGTCAAAATGACATGCCACTAGCCCTTGACAAAAGGCTCAAATTGGCATGCAGCGATTGGTGTTTGTCCATGGCTCGACTGGGAAGCAGTTCGCTCACGCTTGTGAAACAAGTATAGTCTTGTGACTCACACGTTTGGTAGTCACTGGGGTCACTGGAGGTTGTCAATTTAGTTTCTTAATGACGTTCTGGGGATTTGCTAGTAGTGTTGGTGAGTTGGTAGTGTGTAGGTAGTGATATCCTTTTCTGGTGATCATTATTGGAAATCACTCCAAAAAACACTGGGAAAAGCTATTTCCTCAAATCTTACATTTTGTAGTGGAGATTCCAGTGAGTACAACAAAGTGGAAATCACAAGTCACAGGCATAGTCATAGCCAGAGTCAGACGCTGTTTTTGCCTGAAGCGGCGCTGAAAAAATGTGCTGCTTGGAGTGCAATCAAGGACGGGCGTGGCTTTCTTGACAGGGCGCCAATCCTTTTTAAGGATGGAATTGGGTTCACTTTTGAAGCAAGAATTTTGAATAGCAGTTCAACTCATCATTTTTTTGGGTGTGTGGTCTCCAAATTCTGTCCTTTCTCATCTCGGGTTTGCCTCTGTTTTCTGCAGGCACCAAAAGCTACAAAAGAGAATCGCCAAGAACCAAAATGGGTCACTTGGTTGCAGGATTCTTGAATGTTTGGGTAGATACGGGCGACCTCAAGGACATGACCCTTGAAGCGCATATGGAAACAAGGCATGTAAGTGGCATAGGTTGGTGCTGCTTGACACAGCGCAAACAGATTATGAACCAAACATATGTTGTTATGCCTGTAATTTAGAGAGAGAGAGAGAAGTCACAGTAGATTGTAGATATACATGTGTAGGGTATCTGTATTTTGTGATTTTGTTTGGTAAGGCAAACGCATGATAGCTGCTGTTTGACTGGAATTTTTGGTGCCTGTCGATGCCTGTGCAAACAACAACAATGCTGAAAGAAAATCACAAGTATAGATCCCAACATGATAGAAATCAGGCAACAATTAGGGCTTGAGGCTTGAAGAGATTCCAAGTCGGATTGAAATGCATCTCATGCAAAATTGATCGCAGATGAGAAGAGCCAATCTGGTACGCAGGACCCACCAGAACGCATATATACCGTAATATACCGTATGCAATTTTGTAGGTGTTGCTGCACATGGCTTTGCATGCAATCAACATTGATATATCCAGATCTTGACTACAAAATGCCCTGGTAGAGCATGAACAACTGCACTTTGGCAAACGTATCAGGGGAAACCCTTGGGCCCCACAAACATTTGTTGTTGTAGAAACAAGGACCTTTAAGATTCTTCAAGGGTTTACTAAGCTACAAGATGCTACTAGGTGAAAACAAACATGTTTTCCGCTGAATTTGTGCTACTACGTGCTACTCTTTTGCGGAATCGCATATTTTTTCTGTAATTATCGTAGTTTTGTATGTTCTTCATTCAAGTAAGCTAGTTAGGAACAAGACGCGTTTGTCCTGCTTGATGGCCATTCGACCAACTAGCACTTACTATTTACTATATATTAATTTATTATATGCTGCTCAGGAAGAAAGGCCAAATGTTTACCCAACGGATTTTGATTTCTTGACACCTGGCTTCTGATGAACAGATCATGCCAGTGATGTTTGGTGTTTCTTTTGCTCTTCCACTTTCATCACAGCCTTGCATCATTTTGGAACTCCCTTTGCCTCTCCCAGGCTGTTCATCGTGATCCTGCTGTAGCAGGCCTTGGTTGGAATCCATGCCGAGAAACCTGGATTTGAAGCCCCTTGAGCATGTTGCAAAAAGTTCTATATTTTGTTGCTCCTGAGTACGTCGGATAACATTGGGTATTTTCAGTGTGTTTTCCTTCTTTAGCATTTTAATCCAGTTTGGCTCGTTTGACCAGGGTGCCGTGAAGATTTTAATAGCTATACAAGCTACACAGTTGCGTCATGGTGCCAAGATCAAAACTCGCTCATCCTGGGCAATGAACAGGGTTTGCAGATATTCGAAGCAACGTATTTCGATGCTATGTAAAAGGGTTTGTGTGTGGAAACCAGAGGGTATGAGAAATTTGGTATCACAATTCGGTTTATTTATTTCACCTTGATGAAAGTTACTGTCCTGAGATTTATCCAGGTTGGCAAAATGAGTTCTATAGCAGTGTATATCCAATAGGGTTTGTTTTTGTTGTTGCAGGCCTGGATTTGCCAGCCTGAATTGGTTTCGTCCATGTAAAGGAAAGCCTGGTTAGACGGAGATGTAATGGACATGGAATGGTGTGACCCTGACGGGTACTGCATGGTGGCATCAAGATTGAATGCACGACAGGGGAAGACTGATTTACGATGATTTACGGACATTAGCAATAGGCTTTGTTGATTACATGATGTAGAGATTTGCATTTATAGATGGTATTGAAGCGAACTATGGAAGCAAGCCTCAGAGATGTTGTTATTCAATTCTCACCCGCCTCGTCCTTCACCCTTTGCCCCATCTCAAAGCTGCCAGTGGAGGTCTCATCGCGAGGCATGATCACAGTGAAAGTTTCAAATTGGAGACAAGGAGCTATGTCGAGCAGTTGCAGCTTCCCTGTCAGGCACCTTGCATCACCTTGCTACCATCTCGGGCTACCATGGTTGCAAAAGTTGTAAACTACTGACAAAAACCTCTCTCTCTCTATATATATATATATGCACTTTATATGCACAGTATTCCACATGTTTTTCCTGGCAGAAAATCCATCAGTACTTTTGAATACTTTTGACATTTTGAAAGTGACACCCTTATAGTGCTGTGACCAGGTAGCCGACATCCTCCAGATGCTCACAAGTTCTGTTGCATCTGGGATCATGCAAGTGTGTCGTGCGGGGACCTGGTGCTTGGAGAGTGTTCAATAGGTTTCCACAGCTTCAGGCGGTTTGGGTGCGTTTGTTTCGAAACACGCAAAAGGATGAAAGGCCTAGGTCCAACATCTTCCAGGCTCCCAAGTGATTAGATTCAAAAGGATTCAACCATGCATCAATTCAATTTTTCTACCCTTTCCCATCGAGATCGCTGAGTTACTTTGCTTCAAATTCTCATTGCTTGCGGCTATCATCTGCCAATTTTTGGAATCGGAATCCATGAATCCATGTAGAGCCTTTGCATGCTTTGCCCAAAGAGCTTTCTGCAAGTGCATAGCACTATGGTGCTAACATTATCTGGTCAAAATATAGAGGCCTCACACGACCTCACCCCCAATGGTGGTTTAGTAAGGGAAATTTCTTTATTTCCGGGAAACCAAGGTTGGCGAAATATCATAATTTGGCCTAATTTGGCCAGATATTTTGCTGACGTCCGAAAGATTCTCATAGTCAATGTAAGAGTGGTATCTGAGCAATCATGTAAGTCCCACTTGCTTCAAGACAACCTACCCTTGACTCCATCAGGGGTGCACCATTTCCTTTTGGAAATTTATGATTTGGGAGGAGATCCCCCACCATGTCCTACTTCAAGTTCCTAAGTGTTCACGAACACTCATCAGGTTTGAACACAGCTACTAGTCGCAAGAATCACGTCTCCTGTTTCCTCGCCACGCCTTTGCGCTCCAAACAAGCGCGCTGTTGTCAGGATCCTCAGGGATCGCTGGTGTTCAAGAAATCATGGCGAAGGTGGATTGGTGACGGAATGGTGCGAAGGAAGCATCATTTTCAGCGCCAACTGTGTACAGATAAACCCCACTTGCGCCGTCGGTTGGCAGGTCAAGGAGGTAAATCTCGAGGTATACCACTTGGGAACAAACATGCTGTTCCCCGGCTGCACATGCGTCCGCCTCTTTGGAGATTGTCAGGGGAATTGAAGATGTTGGGCTTAATATATACTCCAGTGCAGAACCTCCATTCCAACCAAGAAAACAAGATAAAAACAACAATTTGGTCAAATTACCTGCTCCCGGTCCAAGTCAGCAAAAGTGCTTTGTTGCAGGAAGATACTTCAGATGTATCACTAGGACTAGTGCTGCTTGATGGTACTTTCTGCAAATGATAGCACATGTATAGCATAGATCGCAAAACGCTTCCTCCTATACTTTAGCGGCACGTTACAGTATGAATCTCTGGAAGCATCTTGTTTTGGGGGTGCCATTGTCCACTATCAACCATGATTGTTGGTGGCAGAGCGTGTGGCTGACAGTGTTTTGTTTGTGGTGTCCCTTGTGTGCCCAATGTTACGACATGATACGACATATATTTCAATATAAATTGTTGCTTTGTTTTTCGACGTGTATCAGTTTTTAATGTGTCTGTTCGGAAAGCGCATCCGCCTGCGGACATATTGCTCGTTGAAATCAAGACTACTCGCAACTACGGACTACGGGTAGGTGCATACACACATGATCGATACAAAAGAAATCACAGGAAGACATGTATAAAACACACCCAGAGAAAGATAGAATATAGAGTCTTTTTGGATCTTTTTGGTACCTAGGATATGTTTGTAGAATTTTGTAGATATATATTATATATTCATCAACTAATGTACAGAGATGCACGGAATGCTAATGCTTGATACATCGATACGTATCAATGGATTGATCGATAGATAAATCGTCACCAACCTCTTTACATACCTCAGATTCGCGCGGTCTAGATTAGCAGGTTTTATCCCAGAAAAAAAACACAGAGGACTCAAACGTGATGAAGTGAACTGCATGTTTCGTGAACATGAAGTCATTTTTTTAAAAGTGTGTTATGCAGAGGACAGGTGTTAATTCAAATTAATCTTGCTGTTTTCATTCCTGAGACTCATCCATTCAATAGACAGATAGATAGATAGATAGATAGATAGATAGATAGATAGATAGATAAATAGATAGATAGATAGATAGATAGATAGATAGACAGACAGATAGATAGATAGATAGAGAGATAGATACATACTCGTAGGTAGTATCATTATACAGTTTGTGGAGTCCATTCAATAGACGGACAGAAAGAAAGATAGATAGATAGACAGACAGACAGATAGATAGATAGATAGACAGACAGAAAGATAGATAGACAGACAGACAGAAAGAAAGATAGATAGACAGAAAGAAAGAAAGAAAGATAGATAGATAGATAGACAGAAAGAAAGAAAGATAGATAGATAGATTGACAGAAAGAAAGATAGATAGACAGATAGACAGAAAGAAAGATAGATAGACAGAAAGAAAGAAAGATAGATAGATAGATAGATAGACAGACAGAAAGATAGATAGACAGACAGACAGAAAGAAAGATAGATAGACAGAAAGAAAGATAGATAGATAGATAGATAGACAGACAGAAAGATAGATAGCGACAGACAGACAGAAAGAAAGATAGACAGACAGAAAGAAAGAAAGATAGATACTCGTAGGTAGTATCATTTTACAGTTTGTGGAGTTTAGATGCCTATGCCAGGTCAACTCAAGTCTATTTTGAGGGACGGAATGGGCTACCAAGGTTACAAGACTCCAAGTCTCGTGCCTACCAAATGTGGTGGCAGCAAGTCCATCCATACCAAGGCCTTCATTTTTGCGAACCCATGATGATCATGAAACAATATACGGGAATACAACTGGTTGGTGGTTTCCAATATTTTTTCTATTTTCACCTCTACTTTGGGAAATGATCCAACTTGACCTTTCTTTTTCAAATGGGTTGAAACCACCAACTAGACAACAATGTAAATCATTTCACTCCGTCACCACGAAAAAAAAAAGGTCCTCATAAGATATGAGCCCGCGCCCAAAGATCGATCAAGAACAGTCAAACCAGGACATTGATGCCTGATGTGCCATGAAAGTCTCAGGAACGATCGGAGTCATACACACACAAAACGATGACCGTGAACAACGATGTCCTTTGAACAAACATGATTTTGAAGTTGAAAGCACTTGAGGTGGATTTGCCACCGGTACGAAATGAAGCCTCTAAAAGCTGCGTGCGAAAAGTAAAAGAACATCACGTACAAAATGGACACACCTCAAACTTCCAAAGTCAAATACAGCTCAGAACGATGACCAAACAATGCCCGAACGATGACCATTTCGAGTATGTTCTAAGCAGCAGGGTCCTGATAAAGACATGCCAACAGAGAGCCCTGAAATATAGACATGAAACAATATAAAGCGGCAACTTTGCTGGTAAGAGACGATTAATTTTCATTGCTGCTGCTTCTCAGTCATTGTTCATTTAATTTCCACCAGCACAAAACCCTCAAGAACAATGACGGACACACAGAAAACAAACACCTCGGGATACAAAAAGTGTTGGTTTGCACATGTCTTGACAAGGGATCCGTATTGCCAGCTTCCCAAATGACTCGCTTGAGAAGTCCTGCATTGACCAGGCTACCCTTACCCCTGCTGGAACATGCCATGGCCTGGGATGCATCCAAAGCATCGCAAGAAGTCGACAGCCTGGCAAACCCAGAAGATCCAAGTCGGGTGGGCTGTGTTTGGGTGACATTTTTTGGAGTGCTATGTGGGTTATTGATTATTATGTTGGTTGCCTAGGGTTTCTTATATACTTTCTATGAATGAAATATATTTAGGTGCCAGTTGGTTAGCTACGGCAACCGGAGTTGGAGAAGGTGGTGAGGCGGTCGAAGGGACCCTATGAAGAAGGATTTCAACCCCCCCTGCTCTTGAGCTCGCTTTTTAGGATGATTCCGGGCATTGAGGTAATGCGTTTCAAATAGACTGCAGGTTTTGATCCTGCCACGGTCACAAGCCACCCTTCCCTTTTCCCAGAGTTTCCCATCCACTCGCAAGGGAAGGCACAAGGACAAAAAGTCCAAGAAAGAAGCTCAGAAAGGGAGAGAGAAGATGCTTGGCTTTTATCAGGCCCTGAACAATTCCAGCATGTGTTTCAACTGATTGCAACTGTGAATTGACATCTACCATATCATGTAGGGAGATCGACGTAACGCTAGGTTTGCACATAGTAAGTCAAGGATTTTTCAGATGTCGCACAGCTTGTGATCACTGTGATCACCATCCTGCTGAGAAGTCGCTGTGTTTTTTTTGGTGCAGCCATTTGTGAAACTAGGACCAAAGAGAAGAGAAACAGAAGAAATAAGGCCTTGATCCCTTGAAGTCGACAGTGGAAAAAATTGTTGACACAGCAGTGGGGCGTTGGGTTATTGAAACATCTTGTAAGTATATCGTGAGGCTTTTCAGGACTGGCTTCCCTGTGAAGGTCTTGTACGACTTCAGATGTTGACAATAGAAACATCCCTGACCTGTGACCATGAAATTTGTTCTGGGGCTTCACTAGTATGAGTTCCTCCAAAAGAGGGGATCATATTCCCATCGCCACATGTCATGTTCATTGCATTGGCCACATGAATCCTTCCAAACTATTGCGATGTGGCCATGCCCCGTGGTCTACTGGCAGTGATCCATGGGCCCATGATGCACACTGATTCATACTGTAACTTAGAGTTTTACCATGCCAGGCGCATCGTCATAGAAAGGAAATAGCATGGAGTACCGTATGTATTTGTACAATTTAATATGAATGTCTAGATTCCATCATGTTTGTAAATGCTTATAGTTACCCCTGAAATCTTCTGTTGAGCAAGCCAGATTCGTAAGCTTTCGGCAGGGCCCCAAACGCAGAAGAAACTCCAGAAGCTCTAGCAGCTCCAGCAGTTCTAGCCACAGTCACTTGACCTTGGGGCCGAAGGCACGAATGCTGACATGTTTTTACTTGGAGAAAGCTTGAGTACCCAAGTGGGACATGGAGATACTGTACGTGAGGATACGTGGGGTTCTTTTTGTGTGGGTGTGATGCGCGCACAAAAAAGAGGTATATCATGGATATCATGGTATATCATAGAATAACTACTATATATGTTTATATAACATACATTTGCATTTAGATATGGATATGCATGGATATGTACATATAGGTTCTTGTCCCAGCAACATGGCTGCACATTTGTTTTTAAACAATATTACGTTGTTTTGTCCTGCCTGCACCCGTGTTGATATGCACATAATGGGTGAACAAGTAGGATTAGTATGGATAGTAGTGAAACTGTGTAGGAATCATGCGGCATTAATTATTTGGAATTGCAAACTCATGAGCTCACTAGCCAAAGTTCAAAGCATTCTCAGGTAAGGATACATATGCTCCCATTTCACATATGTACTCTTTGGCATAGGACAGAGAACAGAGCCTTCCTGTTGTTCAAAAGTACAACCGAAGCACAAAGAGATTCAGTCTTTTGAGTTGTATTTGTATCTCTGCAAAAGTGCTTCACACATCACCCCTTACTCAGGTTCCACTCACTCCGGGTCACTTGGCAGCATGGGCCACTTTCAAGGTTCAAGGTTCGCCTGCAAGATTGTAGAGTGTGTCTCGTTTTTGCTCCCAATAAACACTAGTCCTTTAGCAAAAAATACACCACTCCTAGCAGAATTGGTGATTTTGGATTTTTGTCTTCTGACTATATCCTTTTTGCAACAAAGGAACCTTGGGGTTTTGACCAGAAACTCGCAACCCCAGGAGTAAACACAGACGCCGAGCTGCAGACCATGCACTGCGGGAGTGCGAGAAAAAGCCTCGTGACTTGGCCGATTGGGGCAGCGGCCAACACTGCAAAGCCGGCAAGTTGCAGAAACAACAGCTAGAACTCTGATAAGTGTTTGTTTTGTTATTGTCATGATTGTTGTTGTTGTTGTTGTTGTTGTTGTTGTTGTTGTTGTTGTTGTTGTTGTTGTTGTTGTCGTTGTTGTTGTTGTTGTTGTTGTTGTTGTTGTTGTTGTTGTTGTTGTCGTCATCGTTGTCGTCGTCGTCGTCGCCGTCGTCGTTGTCGTTGTTGTTGTTGTTGTTGTTGTTGTTGTTGTTGTTGCGTTGTCGTTGTTGTTGCGTTGTCGTTGTGGTTGTTGTGTTTGTTGTTGTTGTTGTTGTTGTCGTTGTCGTTGTCGTTGTTGTTGTTGTTGTTGTTGTTGCTGCTGCTGCTGCTGCTGCTGCTGGTCTTAGCGGCGCTTCGTTCAATGAGCGCAATTGTAAGTTACAGCTAAGGCGCTCGCACCCCGTCCAGGCAAAGTTGCATGTTTACACCCTACCTCATATTTTCAGGTAGACAAAGCTATCGTGGCCTACTAAGCAAGTTCTTTTGGCAATGACGCCGCACTACATTCAACAGTTTAGATTACAATGGCTTGTGCTGTTGGATTTATTAAGGCTTGGTTCCTGACATATTTCAGCATATAGAATTCTTTCATAGATCAAGGATTTAAAAGAGTGAATCCCATAAAGCTACTGGGGTCCAAGACGGGATGCCGCAATTGGTTAGGGTTTGTTTTTTCTCATTTTGGTTAGCCATGACCCGCGGCGACTACACGAGAAGACCATTCTTTTTTGTGCTGTATTTAATGGTTGCCGTGCAAATGATTGACCCCGAAAAACTGATGGTCCATACTCCATACCTCAGAATAGTTGCAGAATATTTGATGTAGATATGTGCATTATGTGCGTGTGTATTTATTTGGGTGTCTTTTGAGTATAAGAATTTGTCATCAGTGAGACTGATAGAGCTTTTCATCACCACCGAGAAAGTTCGACACGCCTTGAGGCGCCGAGGACTTCACTGAGGAGGCCTTGCGAAGGCGTTTTGATGCGTTGCAGCAGGCGAGCCTTTTTTAAAGCGTGCCTTTAGAGTCACAGTCATTCACAGTCTATATAGTGGTTTGGTGGTAGACTCGGATAAGTTTGTAGCAAGTCTGGAAGTGTTCCTGTAGTGGGTAATGATGGGTAATGGCATCAGTCAAGCCATCCATTTTGAGAGAAGTGCAGTGAAGGAACTAGTTTTTTTTTGGATAAATCCCCGTAAGCAGTACTTGCATTCAGGCGTACGGTTCATGTATATATTTATTTATTGTATATATATAATTTATATTTTACATTATATATAATACATGATTTGATTTGTCAGAGTGGCATGATTTGGCTGGGTGTTTTCGACAACGTCGGTTGATGTCATCTCATCGAAGCCAGCCATCCACTGACTCCCGGGTCCATTTCTCTTGATACGATGTTTGCTTGTCGCATGGTATGGTTTTCACTGGAATTTTTGAGCTGAAGATTTTGGTCAATTTGGCCTGGAAGGTTGCAACACGCTCGCATTTGGCAACGCCCCAATTAGGGCAATCGCCTAGAAAGCTCTGTCTTGTTTGTTTGAATTTGGGTGTCCAAAGTCCAAAGGATGTGGTTCAAAGGCGTCGGGGAAGATTTGTTGATGCTGAACACAGGACCGACGCCCAAGACCATCAAGCGTTCAGCCGAGCCAAAGGAATGACCCCATCGATCCAGCTCCATTGGACGCTCCGGCTTCGTTGTCCCCATTGGTCGAAGATGCTGCAGTAGATGATCCTTACCTCATGATTGATGAGGTGACTCAAGTTCCATCTGAAGCTGCAGTTGGAGTTGCTTGGTGTGAAAGATTGTGAAAGCATCAATTTTTGACTGGTGTTTTTGGGACAGAGTTGCTTTATAAACCAATGTTTGGGAGGCTGGAGAGATGAAGAGATAGATCAGAAAGGTGGAAAGATAGAATGAAATGACGTCAAATTGTCGTAAGTCAGCGGAGCTCGCTTCAGGCGATACACGTGGAATTTGGCGATGATTGGGCCCAGCGTTTGAAGATGGTGTTGTGCCGACCAGAAAGCAAGGGTGCTATTGTCACCGATAAATCTGGATGTCAGTTTCTCGGCACTTGCTCAGTGGGAAGGTAGCAAATAGGGTACATTAGCGAAGTCAAACAGCACTTGTTGTTGTCAAATTGCAGTGTCCAATAGTTTCTTACTCCTAGGGGAACTTTCCCGTTGCTCCCCACAAAAAGACAGCCCTGAGGGGTTGGGTTTGGATGCTTTGATGAGGCTCCCGCAAGTGGAAGGACATCCTGGAGAGCTCCATGATGTGCGACCCATACAAGCTTTCCCACTGTTGGTCTACCTGAAAGCAGCCACTGCAGAGGTGCGCTACTCATATTTGTTTGTACTACTACTTACTAGTGCTATTGCAACTGCTACTGCTACTACTGCTACTACTATTTCCAGAACAAATTCATTGTCAATTCACTCTGAAACACGCTCCTTGTTCGAAATAACTATGTAATGGGATTTGTTCCTTCGCCTTTAAACAAAAAGTTGGGATCTTCAATTTTGTTTTGTGACCTCCATTTTTTTCTTGCGCTCCATCAATGATTGTTATGCCAAACACGCGGACGAAAAGATCACGGGATGTCAATCTGGAAAAATGCAGCGCTTTCGCTGCCCTACTGTGTCAAATGAACTAAGTTGTTACGCGTGGAAAGGAACCTGGCGTAAAAGCAGTTTGGCGCAAAAGGCATCTTCTGGCGCAAAAGTAGTTTGGTGTAGTGTAAAAGCATCAAGGCTATTTGGTGTAAAACAATTACGATGTCAAGGCTGTTTTGTTTACAAGGTTTCTTGTATAAAAGAATCCGTGGTGATCCCGGGTGTAAAAGGGTACAAGGTTTGTACAAGGTGTTTAACTGTTGTAAACGCCTTCAAATTTTAAGAATGTTTGGTTTGCAAGTCTAGTCTAAAAACTGATTTGTGTAAATGGCCTTTGGTGTAAAAGGCTTCGGCGAAAAAGAACTCGGTAAACAAGTCTTCTGGTGCCAAAGTTCCCCTGGCATAAAAGTTTAGGAACTGTTCTGTTAAAACATGTGTTGCTGTAAAAGCTATGAAGTGTAAAGGGTCTTTGGTGTAAAAGCTCTTGCAACTGAAATTGACTGTTTCATGTGAAAGGACTCTGGTGAAAATAGTGGTGCAAAAGTTGAAAAGGTTTCCTAGGTGAAAGATTTCTGGTCCCAAAGCTTCAGGGGAAAAAATAGTTTGGCGATGTTTAGCGTAAAAACATGAAAGCTGTTTGTTGTAAAAATTGTTTGATGTAAAACCTGTTTGGTTTGCAAGTCTTCTGGTGTTAAGGACCTTTGGCGTAAAAGCATTTGGTGTAAAAGTCTTATAACTTATAGTGTTAGTCTAAAGGCTGTTTGGTGTAAAAGCAGTCGGGTGGACAAGTCCTTGGCATAAAAGCGTTGAGATTGTTTGGTGTAAAGGTTTGCAGTGTACAAGTCTTTTGAAGTAAATGCTCGTTAGTTCTGAATGTCTCTGGTGTCACCGCTTTTTGGTTTTGGTGTAAAAGGATTTTGTGTAAAAACTTGGTACCCCAGGAACAATGATGGCAGGCAGCAGCCTGAAAGCCAAAAGGATGTAACGAACAAATATTGCTTCAGCATTGTGCTGCTAGCGGGGGCAATGATCAGACCTGCAAACTTCACCTCAGCCATTCTTTGGCGCTACAGCTGTTAAGTTATTTCAGACAAATCAGACAGACAGAGAACGCTGTCCTTTGATTTCTTTTGGATTTCTTATCGGGCCGCAAGAGCCAAATATGTTATAGTTGAAAGAAGGAATCAGAGCAGGAGAGAGAAGGCGCCAAAGCGAAGGCAAAGTCTTATTGCCCACTGCCTTGCCAACTTAAAATACTAATCATTATATTTATAACAAAAGCAACACATGACACAACAGTGCTGTCAAAGTGAAAAAGTCGATACTGCCGTAAAACAATAGCTTTGGGCGGTTATACCCCAAAAAACGCAGCGACATACAGCCTCAACTTTTCATTACTTAACTGGCTCCATATGTCCAGTTTGCCTTTGGGGTTTTCAGGCTCACCTTGCTTGTTGATCCTCATGTTGGTTGAACCAGAGTTCCAGTCGGACAAGGTAAAATAAAATACGGAACGGATTCCAGACATGAAAACACCAGACAGACCTAAAGGCGCTCAAATGCGTTTAATGTTGAGATTCAAATCTCAATGGTCAAGCTGTCAATGATCCATGAAATTAAAGAAACAAAACCATCTGCTATCATTTGAAGAAATCAGGATATACTGTATATAAACAAAGAATTTGAAAAGTCTACGAATGAAAAGAAACCTTCCCTTTCAGAACACCTCTTGTTTCTCTTGACGGCACATTGCCTGAGGTTCCAAGTAAGACCATGGTTTCGGCTGCTGATGCGAGCGCTGAGATGCGACAATGGCTGATGGGCCTGGATGCTGGTAAAGGTGCCGTTCTAGAGTATCATGGCAGCATTTCACGGGCATGGATCGGCCTGTGATTTCATGGTAGGTTTTGTAGACTTGTAGTAGGATAGAATAGAAAATATACAGTACTGAATGTAGTATAAATATATATATATATACATACTCCGTAAAGCTAACATAGCCACTGGAAATAGGCAATGCAACAAGGAAATGTCCTTTTCCAACCATTGATTTGTTAGTTTCCGGGGTGTGTATATATTGATAAAGAAGGGATACAATTGGGTGTGGGGGACCATTGACACAGGAACATAATGGCAAGGTCAGGTGTTTGCTTGGAGCAACGGAAAAAAAACACAAATCCGCGGAGATATGGAAGACTCTTCAGAAACACAGAGCAGTCTTGAACCATCAACAGCATCATGGGCATTCACTACGCCATAAGCAACTCCAAAGAAGTGAGTTTTGGGCGTCGTTGGCTGAAGTCAGTGATTTTCATCCGCTATTGGTAGACGGAGTTTCCAATTTTTCCCATGAGTTGCAAAGGACATATGGTTGCATCATTCATTATCCACCTGTTTTACCCTCATTTTATAGCCAACTCAGGCTGTCGCATTATATCACAGGTGCCACGTGCATCCCGCAGCTATCATGATTTTGGATGTTCAATGCGAAACGGAATGGGAACATAATAAAATATATATGGCCTCGAAGTTCCAGAAGAGCAGCCTCCAATACCTGAAATATCTCAAGTTTAAGTCAGTTTAAGTATCACCAGTTATTTTCACATATTTTCACAGGTTTCTCACCCCAAGTGCAAGCCGAAAAAGAGTGGCATGGTTTGTTGCCTCAGAGATCACAAGGTATTTGCCTGAAATCCTGGAGAAGCTACTGGGTGGCAAAAGTGGGACTGGAAAAAATCCAGTCAAGGTTTGGGACCTTGATGATGTTTGGGTCGACGGTGATGATGTTGATGCCTGGGTCAATGGATATAATGCTGGTGATGATGTTCATGCAGATGATGTTGTTGAGGATGATGTTGTTGTTGATGATCATGATGAGACGACCCACCAGCTTGCACAACAGGTGGTCGCAAGCAGATACTGTAATACTTTATATATCTGTATATATATATATATCCTTTGGTCATGATTTGTGGATGTCCCCACAGTGGAAATACCGAAGACCTACAGTCATGTTTTTGGCAACTGCAGACACACTAACATGTCTCATTCATCAATATGGTGTCGGCATCGAGTCATGCGGAATAAAACAGCGCTTGAAATTATCCCTGACTGACACCAACCAACTGCAAAAATGACTTGATAACCACAACTGTCCTCACGTACCCCGAACTTTTGCACACGAAACTGGCCCAGGTATGGGAATGTCCACAAACTCTCAACGGTTAAGGCGGGTGAAGCTGGAATGGATGGTCATAGCGTACACATCTAGGTTAGGAAATGGGAAAACACAAGAGCAACATCATAAACCACAGGCCAACATTTTTGTTTGGCAAAGGGTTTTGTGACCAATTGTTGCTGACAATGTGTGCATTTATGTCGGTATGAGGTGATTTCAGAGTCAAATCGGCCGCTGGACCAGATCAACAAGAATTTCTGGGAGGTTGGGTTGGTGGGGTCCGTGATTTGGTGTGTGGGACATGGTTTCAGGAAGGGTGCTGTAGCCATGTGTTGCTCACTATGTTTGGGAATCCGGACCGCAAAGCTACACAAGAAATGATGGTTTGACAAAAGGCTTTTGGATCTATTGGTCAACTTATTTCCCATCATGGGCCCCCTCTTCCTGGCAACATGGCTTTATTAAGCTCTCATTTTTGGGAGGGAGGTGGCCACTTTCAGGGCAGATAGGTAGCAAGGTAGCATTAGCATGATGTATTGGGATCATTTGGGCCACATGGAAACGGAAAGGCGGAAAAAACATCAAATATTATAAAGTATAAGGTGCATGCAGGGAGTGGCCTTTTTCGGGGAAGGGGGGGCGGGACAGAGTGTAAACGACTACTTTGCCATAGACATTCCCTTTCACCTTTTTTTATGGCAATTCTAGTGATCATTTGCTGCAACCAACATGGGGTGCACGACTTCTCTAACCCCAGCCACTTCACATGGAGTTGACCTGCTGACAAGGCTGTTGCGACTCTACAGGTTGAAGGTGTCCACAATGCTCTTAGAACCGTAAGAATAGGGAGCGATTGCCCATCAAAAGTCTTAGGGCGGGTATTGATAGTAATGTTCGAAGGTAATAGGTGCATAGTGTATATACATTGTTTCTTGTTGGTATCCTATCAATGCTATACATTTTCACTTGTCATAACTCTAGGAACATGGGTTTTCAAAGTGAGTCGGCAGCTCCGCTGGGCAGGACTGTGGCATTACGAAACTGGGCCACAAGCTGGTTTTAGCCAAAGGCATTATTGCATTGTTTGGACCTCAAAAGATGCGAAAAGATGGATATGGCCAACTTGGGGATGCTGGCAAACAGCTATGTTTGCCAAGTCAAGCCTAGCATATTTTTCAGACCAGATAGAGGTTTAACTGACGTATGTTTTTGCATTTGTCAGATTGGCATTTTATTATGCGTTGGTTATGAATACATACGCATGTATTTATGCATTGCATCTTTCCTAGGAAATGTAGCATGAGACATGTCTACCAGTGGTGTTACTCAATCTTCCTGGGGATCAACGATGGGCAGTTGGACTTCTCGAAGGAGTATGAGCAGTGATAAAGACATGGCAGAAATCATACGTTTCCACCATGATACTATTCGACCAAGTTGCAGTTGCAGCAAAAAAAAACCTTTTGCTTGTAACAGTTGCACTATTAATAGCATATTTGGATGGCCAAGTCCCTGAGATCTCTCAACTCAACGCCCCATAAATCGCCCTGGAACAAACCTTTCTTTAAGTTGGGGCCACCTCCTGGGTTAGAGTGGAAGCTGCCCCGTGGATTGGATTCCTTGGATTTCGGACCACCAATGGAAACCACCAAGTCACTACATGTGAAGTCATATAGAAAATAGTTGGATAAAGTACAAAGACATGTAAAGACCTCAGTTCATGATCAATGCTGGTTTATATTGGTATTCTCCCCTACTCATGACCTTGAAGCTGTTGAAATTTTGTCGTCTTAATGTTTTCTCTCATCTCTCCCTGAAACTAAAAAAGATATAGTGGTTGGAAGACAGCCAGCATGATCAGCATGAAGACAGCTGCCTATGTATCAGTCCAAGGGGTTTCATTCACAAACCGGAATCGTTGAGGTGAGTTTCTAGGCGCTGCGGCGCAAAGAAAAGGGACGTGTGGCGGCGGGGTTGGCATCACGTTGGGAACCCTGGGACAATCTTGGGATTGCGTCGAGTCGAAAAGGGAAGGACAATGGCAATTGGAAGGGACTGTCAAGTACACAAAGATATATAATAATGTACATTTGAAATTTCATTTTTTGCAGTTGTTACTCGGAGTTGCCTGAGGTCATATAAAGTATTTCGATTGATCCTAGGTTTCTGAGCAGTGATCCGTTTTATCTAACTTTCATTTCCTGACCCAATGCGGGTAATTGCCGGATAACAAAGCTTTACATAATAGTCATTCTTTTTTGTAGAATTTTCAGGTGTGGGAAACGACATCTTTTGGAGTATAGACGTGTGTGTGATTCTGTTTTTAAGCAATTATATGAGCATTTCCCGATTTTCATGGGTTGGCAACAAAGTGAGTTGCAACAACAAAATGTTTGTGTAAGACAAGACAAGTCAAAGGATCTGAAGGGGATCTGAAATATTCATCCATGCCAAGTGCTAATAACATGGGATAGGCCTCCACATTGGATGGCATTGGCAACACAAACAATCTCAATATGTCTTGAGGTTCAAGGTCATGTCATGTTTGATTGCTCGTACATATGCATGGTTGGATACTGAATGTTTTCCTCGGCCCCGCCCTCGGTCCCAAAGCAGCTGAGACTTGATGTTTGACATGAAAAGAACCAGAAGGGAAGATATATATATATATATATGTTGATAGGAGACATATATAGAAATGTGTGAATTGTGGATCTTGTGCAATGTTAGTGTGGAATGGCAAGTATGTACAAGTACTGCAAGTAGGTCCTGTGAGTACCAAATCATTCCGTTCTGAGCCGCATCCGACCGCGTGATACCCGGACCGTCTGATGGCGGTTGCAACTCCCAAGGCGCCACCTTTTTTACGGACATGGGTTTGACACGGAGTGGAACAGTTCTACGACTTGTGTGTACACCTGGATCCGAAAGCACCTCCGTTGGTTTGGGAAAACTAAGTCCTGGAGTGTTGAAGTCCCAAAGGGCACATGGCTTGTGAATGTTCAGCAGCTGGCAGCTTGACCGATATATGTTTATTTCTTAAGGAATATAGGTAGAGTAGTCAATGATTAAGCCGTGACGGGTTGATTAGCGCAACATACCCATGATTTTCTCGAGTGGGACCAGAGTTGAATGATCCAACGCTGTTATGAGCACGTCCAGGACGTGATCGTGATTTGCAAGTTGCCTGCTTTGATTTGAAGATGTATAGAGCACATACATATATTTTAATATGATACATGTATAGATATGGAGGTGTTGTATCGTGTTTCAGACTGGATGGATAGTGATGTTGGTTCTGGGGTGCGATTGGCTAGCCACGGTTACATCAATACCATGATTACTCGGTGTTTTTTTGTGTTGGGCATTTTCCTGTTGTTGTGAGTGTGGAAATGTCTCCCATCATACCCATCCGTCCCCATTCAGAAACTCTCGAACGGCTACTGTTTCCCGAGTTTGTAATGTGATATGCCTTGGGTGTATCGTCCCAGTCCCGCTAACTGTCAAGCAACAATCTGTTTATTTTTTTAGTACACTGTAGGCCCTTTATTGACCCTCGCTTGCCACTTTGACCGGGTGAAGGATACACCCAGTATTTTTAAGAAACAAAGATATATCCTGCAAATGGCGTGCCATCAGCAGGTATTAGTTGTGCTGAGTGCTGATGGCTCTGGATCTCTTTGATTTTGACCATGCAGCATAGTTACAGAGTTACTATAGTTGATCCTTTTGGTATTCTCTGTGTGGCCGTTCAAAGTCAATACTTTTTGCACACAAAACTGAACCGAAGAAATCATCGTGTCCTTGAATTTGGTGCAGGCCAGCCCGAAGACTCGAGGAAGGCCGCCAAAACTGGACGAGGGGACCAGGCGGCGCATCGCGCTCGAGGTTCAGGAGAATCCGGAGGCTACAGCGTCCTCCATTGTCCGCGACTTCGAGTTGGATGTCAGAGCAGCCACAGTGCGTAACTTCCTTCGCGATCATGGTGCTGAGTATGCAAAGATGAAGCCCGCGCCAGCGCTCACAGCATCCCACAAGAAGGCACGCCGAGACTTTGCAACCAAGCACCTTAGGAGTCGTGTTGATTGCTCATGGCTCTGGATCTGTTGATATTGATGATTTTGACCATGCAGTATACTCGATTCTTTGGGCTTTCTTGGTGTGGCCGTTCAAAGGTAGTACCTTTTTGAAATCATCGTGTCCTTGAGTTTGGTGCAGGCCAGCTCGAAGAAACCCACAAAGAAGCGAACCAAGGCAATCAGTCTATAACGACTTGATGAAAAATATGCCGGGCATGCGGGCTTGCTTTCTTCCAGTACTTTGCAACAGACACCATGAGAGTTCTCACATTTGTTGGAAGATATCTGCCTATACTTGTCAGTCTTGCTGGGAGGGTGTGGACTGAATGACTTTTGGGGTTTCCCTCCCCCCCCCTGAGTTGCTTTGATTGCCGATGGCTCTGAATATTGTTTGTTGGACTATAGTTACTATAATTGTTGATTCTTTGGGTTTTCTTGGTGTGGCCGTTCAAAGGTAGTACCTTTTTCATACAGAACTGAACCGGAGAAATCATCGTGTCCTTGAGTTTGGTGCAGGCCAGCTCGAAGAAACCCACAAAGAAGCGAACCAAGGCAATCAGTCTATAACGACTTGATGAAAATATGCCGGGCATGCGGGCTTGCTTTCTTCCAGTACTTTGCAACAGACACCATGAGAGTTCTCACATTTGTTGGAAGATATCTGCCTATACTTGTCAGTCTTGCTGGGAGGGTGTGGACTGAATGACTTTTGGGGTTTCCCTCCCCCCCCCC
>DF242248.1:0-14272 GCA_000507305.1 Breviolum minutum Mf 1.05b.01 | reverse complement strand
AGGTGTTTAGGGTGGCGGTTTTGAGTGTCTGGCAGCCGTTTGTACCACTAGGCAATTTTGGTACGGTGCGTTGCGGTCAGAGGCTCGAATCCACCCTGGTCACGCGGCGGTTATTTTCGGCCACGTGTGGCAGCTCGAAACGGCATACCGCACCGTGTGCCATTTCGTCTGCCCTTGGCCGACCTTCTCTCCTAGTCCAATCTGCTACCTTCTGGGCCATGTGTGGCAGATCGAAATGGCACACCACACCGTGTGCCATTTGGTCTGCCTTTGGCCGGCTTCTTTTCCAGGTACGTTACGTCCTCTTGGCGTGTCAGCACCCCGAATCTGCCGCGTTTTCGCTCAAAAGAAGGTAGGCATATTTGATAGATGGGATATGATAGGATAGTCTATATTAGATATCATTTTTCTTGCGGGCTTGACAGAAAAGACGCGTGCTGGCTTTCGTTCACCCCCCTCACAGGTTTATATATACACAATAATATTTGATTGATTCTTTTCCATTTCATTGATCACACATGGTTTCATATGAGTATCGGACAAAATTAGTATTGAGAGGGTCCTAAGATCACTGCAAAAACCGATAGGGGCCCACCCTACCAAATCTTGTCCGTAACTCATATGATGTAAATTGCAACCTTGGATCCGACGTTCAAGTTCATCAAAAAAAGGTCAAGGCCAAGAACTCAGAGGCACGGATGGGTTGGGACAATTCGTTGCTGTCAACAAAAACTACTCTATCAAAATTTATTTATCTATGTGTTTTTCTTATCTATACACGTAATAAAGGAAATAAATGTATATATTTATATTTATATTTGTTTCTTACCGTCTATTTCTCAAACAAATCACGCGGGGGAATATGTTAATATACAGTGCGTAACTGTCATTTACCATTTGGCAGGCAGCCCAATGTAATTGCATGTATGTTGGAAAACCGTTTCTGGTTCTGCAAAACGCATTAGCTGCAGCATACCAATGAATACAGGACATCCATCTTGTCATTGCTGCTCCATGAAATGAAAAAGGGGCAAACAACTCCAGCCATTGTAGGTGGCGGTGGGTCGTTGGGCCAAATGGCGTGTCTACAACGGATGGATCCTGGGCGAAAACTCGGGGAAATGACTGGAAGACGGTGGAAACTCAGGAGTGATGCAAATTCAACGGACGCTGTGCAATTTGATATATTTTTTTGAAATATAGATAATTACTACAGATATATGATCGATAGAATTAATATGCATCAACAACTATCACAGGATATCCATGAAAAGTTCTAAGAGTTTAAAGGGTATATATATATATAACCACATATTAAGGTTAATAATGTCAACCCAGATTAATACACCCCTCTCCCCCCTACACCAGAAGGTCCAGAAGGTTGGCAATAGATTTGAAGTGACCAATCCCCCCAAATAAAGAGACATCTAGGCCCGAGGACAACTGGACAACTATTCCCTACTACTCAACAAGAAAACTATTGTGACTGGCTCTAATTGGGGGGGATTTGCTGCATACCTCTATTAACTAGTAACTAGGGGGCAAATTTGGACGAATACCAAAAAACCTGGCCTCTCCAAAAAGGGGCAGTGTAATTGGGGGTCCGGTATTGACTTTATTGACATTAATCTTGTATCGAAGGTGAACCATGATGGGATGAAGTGCCCACCCCACAGCAATGATAATTTCGATGTTTTTGTCAGAGTCTGTAGCGAGTGTAGTGATAGATGTGTTCTGGTTCCCTTTATCCGAATGTGTTTCTCCTCTTCCAAGTCACGTGAAATGCATTCCAATGCGCCAGGAAGGCGAGAACAACCGGCAGATTGACGAAGAAAGACTTGAAATTGAACAGGCCATCAATGGCGACGTGTTGGACAATGTTCAAAACAGATATTGAGTGGGGTCAACCGAGGAATATATGGCACTCAGATGGTATTGGTATCTCAGGGAAATTTCTCTTCATGACTTGCAGGATGGTGATATTGGATGTTTTGGAGTGAGTTGCATGTTGACCCTTCAAATCTATTTTCAGTTCAATCCTTAACGACCGTTCATAAAGCTGCTTAGGAATGAATCATTGTATCTTATAATTATTTTGTATTTATGCCTGGGATTCCCTCAACAATGCCAATTTTTGCGGTCGGATACAAAGTGAAGGCTCACCTAGATGCCACGAATTTCGGGAAGATGTCTTGAGGAATTTAGCTATTCGTGTCCTGGAAAGTGGATCCGGCATGACCACAGCTTTTTTTGTGCCTCATTCTTGTGCAAGATGGTTCTTCATAACACTTCCTTTTTGGTGCTGTTAATTTTTGTTTGATCCGTCACCCCTTCCAATCACCCCAGAAATTAGGCTTTCACAGGATGAAGAGAGACTGTTGATGAGCCCTCGCACGAGTCTGCTCCACTCATGAACTGAAACCATGCTCAAGTGTACAAAGCCTCGTGGAGAGCTTGTAGTTATTCAGCCCACTGCTTTGCGCCAGGCGGGGCCGGGTGGTGTACAAGAAGCTCTCTGCCAATATGAAGCAACGTTTCCTGGTGCGCAATCATGTGCCGCTGAGACTCTACAGGAACTTGAGAAATCTTTGTACAAGTATGCATATTATGCATCAACATACGTTACATTTGCCATTGCGAATATTTGCATTTCATCTACCAACTACTTCTGTCGCAACTACCGAAGGACGACCAGACATCTGACTGTAGCCCACTGCTTCAGATCACATGCAGTCTCTTCCCTTCCCTCTACAAATAATTTGAAAGATGTTCAAAATGAGCCGTTGGAGGAAATTGAATAATTGGAGGATAGTAGATGCAATGGGTCAAAATAGTCTTGATGTGCGTTTGTTCCCCACCTGACCTGACCAAGTGGGTTTTATGATTTTAGATCAGAATGCTCTTCTCCTTCTCATCCTTGTCCGCTACCATGACTGGGGCTAGGCTGTAGGCTGTTGGGGACCTGGCCATGATCCTTTCGCCACACGTACTTCTTCTTCTTCTACTACTACTACTACTACTACTACTACTTCCACCACCACTACTACTAGTACCACTACTACTACCACTACTACTACCACTACTACTACCACTACTACTACTACTACTACTACCACTACTACTACTACTACTACCACCACCACTACTACTAGTACCACTACTACTACCACTACTACTACCACTACTACTACCACTACTACTACCACTACTACTACCACTACTACTACCACTACTACTACCACTACTACTACCACTACTACTACCACAACCACTACTACCACAACCACTACTACCACAACCACTACTACCACCACCACCACTACCACTACGACTACTACTGCTGCTTCCACTACTCTTGCTAGTATTAGTAGACTACCACAATTAGCCTTGCCTTGTTTTGTTTTGTTTTTCTTCAGGAAAGGATATCTCGGAAGCAATTGATTATGTTGTTTTGTGTGTTGTATGTAAATGTATTTGTAAATAGTTTCGTTTTTGTTGTTGATTTCTTTTTGTGGACCCAACTATACACCTCCCTATCTCAGCTCCAACTTGGTTCATTCCTTCCTAATTGAAATTGTCATTTTTTTGTAAGATTTAGTGGCCTCATTTGCCCATTCAATTCGTGGAGTTCCTGATTTTGAGATATACCGATACAAAAAGATATCTAGGTTGCCATGGGACTATGTGAAAACCCGTGCATGAACTGATGTCAAGTCCAGACCACAGAAACACATGAGACATTGTGAATGTTACAATATCCCCAGGTTTGCAGCATTCCAACATCAAGACATGGTACCAAAGTGTGAAGGAAGCGCGTCAGGCGTGAGATCAATGTTGAGGAATGTCGTGTTGTCTTGCGTGGCTCAATGTGGCACGGGGGAGAACAAGCAAGGCTATGTGATTTCCTTTGGCAAAATATGCAAAAAGGAAATTCATTTTGAACATATGAAGTGAACATCTTTGGAGTGTGTAAGATGAGTTCTCTCTTATTGACCCTTTGTCTGGTTTGCAAAATACATGTTTTATCCCATGTGACTTGTTTGGAAAAACATGTCATGATTTCTGGCATCCAATTCTTGACCCATGAAAACAGTATACAATTCTAAACGGCATGTTATCCAGTAGAAGAATTCGGGAAAATGATTCTGTTTCTAAGGCTGACCTGATAAAACCAGAGAAAAAACATGCCAACATATATTTTGTTGATAGAAGACATATATAGAACATCATACATTTGCGGCTACGGTATTGCACCTTTGTAGATACAAACTTGAACGCATACATATATCCACATCACATTGTTCTGGCTGAAGCCAAACAATGTTGCACGTTGCACTTGGTAAATTTCAAAAAACACCTTTTGGACACCAAAAAATGGACATTCACATGTCGCGGTTGTATCCTGTGGTCATGCAGACTCTGTTTTGAAGGCGTTGATGTTGACTGGCTTCGTTCCTGTGGGAGGCAAAACTGCTGCCGGTGCGCGACTAAGTGACACATCAATCATATTCAATCAGTTTTTTTTCCCGCCCCTTTTAGTTGAAGTGGTTGAATCATTGTCCTCCATAGCCTCCGTAACTGCAATGGCTGCAATTTATCGAAACTTGCGCCGGCTGAGGCAAGGCGTTACTGTTGAGGGCAAAGGTGATTTACTACGAACCTTTTCTGATTTGACGAAGAAGACATGTTGTTGTTGTTGTTGACCCTTGTTGTTGTTGTTGTTGTTGTTGTTGACCCTTGTTGTTGTTGTAGTTGTTGTTGACCCTTGTTGTTGTTGTTGTTGTAGTTGTTGACCCTTGTTGTTGACCCTTGTTGTTGTTGTTGTTGCTGTAGTAGTAGTAGTAGTAGTAGTTGTTGTTGTTGTTGTTGACCCTTGTTGTTGTTGTTGTTGTTGTTGACCCTTGTTGTTGTTGTAGTTGTTGTTGAACCTTGTTGTTGTTGTTGTTGTTGTAGTTGTAGTAGTAGTAGTTGTTGTTGTTGTTGACCCTTGTTGTTGTTGTTGTTGTAGTTGTTGTTGTTGTTGACCCTTGATGTTGTTGTTGTAGNGACCCTTGTTGTTGTTGTTGTTGTAGTTGTTGTTGTTGTTGACCCTTGATGTTGTTGTTGTAGTTGTAGTTGTTGACCCTTGTTGTTGACCCTTGTTGTTGTTGTTGTTGTAGTAGTAGTTGTTGTTGTTGTTGTTGACCCTTGTTGTAGTTGTTGTTGACCCTTGTTGTAGTTGTTGTTGACCCTTGTTGTTGTTGTTGTTGTTGTTGTTGTTGTTGTTGTTGTTGTTGTTGTTGTTGACCCTTGTTGTTGTTGTTGTTGTTGTTGTTGTTGTTGTTATCATCTTGACATTTGTTGTTTTTCGTCGGGAGGAGGGAATGAAAAGGATGACAATGCTGGTTTAAATTTCAAAGAGAAGATGTGTGCCTTGTTAATGGCATTGTTTGGCCGTAGTCCTCAAAAGAACCAATAAGAACATTAAGTAATGATGCCCTTCGATCATTTTGGCTGGACACACTTCTTCTAAACACGTCCCCTTGTAGTGCTTCAGGGTTTCTATGCTTGGAAATTTGCGTGCCTGCCAATAATCAACGTCTCCACCAACCATGGATATCCTTCATAAGCAATCAAATATGCGGCCCTTTGGAGCCACATGTTGCGTAAGGCTGTTGAGTGATAGGTTGGATGACATGCGCATAGGTCGTCAGTGTTTAATTACTATAGATACTTTCTCGTTCAGGAGAATCACGGGTGCAACAAAAAAGAGTAAAATGGAGAGACTAGATCTGGATGGTGAGAAGATGTGCCATTTGCAGTTCATAGGTCGGCTTTTACTTGCCTTTGTTGGAAAGGAAAGGCCGTAAAACCCATCCAAATGTGGAATCTATGTACGGTAGCGGATTTCAGTTTCCTCTTCTGTTCTTGGAGGGTAAGACGCAGGATTATTGGCGACATCTGTCAGGGTCACGCAAACAACTCACTACCTTTTCAGTTCCCAATCCTCAGACAGGCCTTTAACTATTAAGGCCTTTAACCATGTTTGGTTGCTCCAGAGTTTGCGCTTTTGTTGATTGAGTCCCATTCATAAATCAAGTGAATCATATGGGACCTTTGTAGCACATTGCGGTTTCCTTGACCTTTTGGAAACATTCTAGGCATTGAATTGCTTGTTGCAAAAAAGCTGGGAATGATGTTCCATGCTGCCATGCTCCCAGGAGAGAGTCTATAACATCTCACAGCGGGCCAGCGAGGAGGTGTTATCGAAGCAGATCGGTATGAAAAGCCCTGCCTCGCCAACCTTGGGAGCCTTATCCAGTCCTGAGATTATGGTGCTTCCTGGAAGTCCTCAAGTCCCCCAACCAACCTTGGGAGCCTTATCCAGTCCTGAGATTATGGTGCTTCCTGGAAGTCCTCAAGTCCCGCACTCTACGGACGAAGCTGTAGGAGCTTAAAGGAGAGTACTTGCGATTGCATGCGTGCAGAGTCGACCTGTTTATTCGAAAATGGATTCAGCCTGCCGTAAATTCAAGGGGCATTGCCATCACCATTGATCGTGAGCTTTGGGAGCACCGTGCTCTTGTATTGTTCAGACTGCATATGTGACATTCGTTAATGTGATCATGGATCACTTGCAATGAGCCACAGACAAAAAGGATGGATGGTTCTGGGTCAATACATGGCAACGATGGATTGTTTTTTTGTCATATGATTTGGGTAATTTATTGTTGATGATGTTCATCTTGCTTTTTTACTGTTATGTTATGTTATGATTGATGTTTGTGCAACTGAATGACACGGAAGATGCAACAAGCCATACATATGTCTTTTTTTCGATGCTTGTGGGATATTGGTGCGTGAGGCCTACAAGTAGGTGTCAATATGGTGTTATATAATATAAGTGTACTATTGACTCAACATTGCAGCGTTGATTTCTCTCAACAAGGTGTTGTTCAGAACGTTATTTGATATTTCTTCCGAGCCGTGCGCACTCAGTGTAGAAAGGGGATAGGCATGGCCACGTGGCATTGGTATACCTTCGGCAGCTTGAATTGAATGGTGTTGCAGCTATGCTTGTCAAGAGATTCTTGATGTCGGGTCGTGCAAAAAGGCGATGTCAAGTAGCCAGTAACTTACAACTCTGTCAAGACAGGGCAAATGTTAACTTGATGAATTCTTTGGCTACTCTTGGGAGCCATCTGGCCGATGCCATTTGTTCAAGGTGGGAGGAAGAAGTCGCAGCCGGTAGTGTTGATCGGGGTCCAATCCCACAATATCCCACACCACCTAGGTGCAGGGGCTCAGGGATCACCTGTATCACCTCTTGAATCTTGAATTTTGAACTCTTGGCCATCAATGATCAATTCCTTACAAATCGTAATTGCAAAAATGTCCGTCCAGCAATAATACCACTGTGATCTTAGACGTTGGGTTCATGAGTTTGGCATTCTCGAAATTGAAGTTCCACATCTAGTCCACATTCAACTGTTGGAGCGAGAAGGTATTTAGATGATAATTCACAGATCAAGCCAGAGCCCATTCCCGCATCTAGAATTCCGCCCTGACATCTGAATTGATTCATTGATGTTCATCATTAGCAAGTCAGATTTGGGTCCTTCAAATCCAAACAGCTTAGCTTTCACGGACAAGATGTCGTGGGCGCGTCATGAGATGCACTCGCTTCCTGTTGGCCTTGTTGGGGCCTTGGTTAAAGATATTACGAACTTTTTGCTCTTGCTGGCCGCAAGTGGAAGATGGGGGGGCCCTCAGATTGGTTTGATACTGTGATACAATGCTCTACATTTGGTTGACGCGCCACGGGTTCGCAGGTTGCATTGCATGATTTTTGTGTTTTACAGTTTGTGAGTAAAAGACTGTAGAGAGAAATTGCATCAAATTGCCAAACATACATCATATTTGATATGTAAATAAATCTCAAAATATGTACATATATATACATACATATGTACATATTTATTTACATATGTATACACATATGTTCAAATTTAT
Source organism: Breviolum minutum Mf 1.05b.01 (assembly GCA_000507305.1). Classification (NCBI taxonomy): domain Eukaryota; class Dinophyceae; order Suessiales; family Symbiodiniaceae; genus Breviolum; species Breviolum minutum. Next base: position 6,280 of record DF242248.1, on the reverse strand, counting down.
GAATAGATATAGATATTTTGCATATTCATGCATTTACAGATTTGCAGATAGTGTTATGTAGATATTTAGAATAATGGATCTTAGTTTGCTGCAAAGCGTTTTGGCCTGAGAATATTGGATTCAAAATTATTTAAGTCCAGTCTCCCTTGAAACCCTTGACCAGTGAAATTGTGACCCGTTTGAACTTGATGGCCCCGCAGGATTTTTTCCACTTCTAGCTTCAAACCATCCAGCCAAAAGTGATCCCAAGCAGTTGCACAGCAGATGTTTCATTCTGTTTCAACTATTTTCACTAATGCTCTAGGCCGAGCAAATTCATCAAACTTAGCAGCAAAAATAAATCTAGCATGTTCAAAAAAAAATGCTTAAATCTCAAAATTGTTAACTCAACCAGCCAGGTTAGCTTGTTTGAGTTGTATTGTGTTGTATATATTGGAGCCCAAGTATGTCAAGTATACTCTACAAGTTCACCTTGTTTGGTCCAACCCCAAATCCACCGACTGCCGGTTCTGGAGCCGAGGTCAGCCGAGGATTTTGTTGGGGATAGCCGCAGTTGTTCAGATGTTGTTCAGTTCATTTTCTTTGGTGGGTTCATTGGAAAACCTTTGGTGGACAACTTGGGGGACCAAGATAAAAATGAAGTTGCAAGCTCATGTGCAGTTTGTCACGTTCATTACATTCAGGCATTGAAAGGGAAAACAATTTGTTCTCACTACGGGCAGCATTCATTTAGTGTCAGGTGACCTCGTGTAGCTAAATGCTTTATAATGCGGGATGTTTTGGGATTTTTCGTGAAGTATTTAGCTTGGTGAGACATAGCAACTACCATCACCGTCAGAATCATTAATTATCAACCACAACCACCAGCACCAGCACCAGCACCAGCACCAGCACCAGCACCAGCACCAGCACCACCAGCACCAGCACCACCACCACCACCACCACCACCACCACCACCACCACCACCACCACCACCACCACCACCACCACCACCACTGTCACCATCATAATCATCATCATCATCATGATGTTATTATCCGCCATGACCTTTATCATTGTGATGTTTCCACCATTGTCATCATTATCACAGGATTATTGTTCGTGCCGAGGTTGTACGTATCACTTGCGCTTTGGAATCGTTTGATGATTGAGCTAGCAGTAGTTTTGGTTCACCACGGTATGGAACCAGTATCTATCAGAAATCAAGAGCATGGTTTGGTTGTATCTCACATGAAGATGGTCAAACAATGATTTGTTAATGTTTGTTCATCTTTGAATCTTTGGTTTGAAGCCCCCTTATTCATGTTTGATCTTCACAATCCGTTTGCATCGTGGACAGAGATGCACCCCCACCCCAACCGAAAACTTGACACTTTCTCAGAACTCCAGGAGCAAAATCGATTGCGCCGCTTGACCTTTGTATCGGGACCCAGCTAAGCTGCTTGTGGCTGATTGCTTCATCGATCAGTCGAGGCCCGGATTGAGGTCTTCGAATCATATTTTCAGGAAATATTGTGAGGAGAATGTACTGAGGACTCCTTCACAAACATGAGCACAATATGAACAAAAATGTTTTGATGTGATTCCACCAAGCAGTCAACTTGTAATTCCTTGTTCTAATTGAATCCAAGTGAGAGGCACTAGTCCGTGCCATGCTTGCCATGTCCACAAAATTTCGACTCAGCTGATAGTTGAGGTCATTTCTCAAGCAGGCCGCAGAAAAAAGTGGCAGGAAGCCCTGCAGTTGCGGGAGACTCAGAGGATAGCCACGTAAGCGCTGATAACCAAAACATAGCATAAGAATGCATATCTTATAGCATCATATCCCCAGCTACCTTTCGGTTCGGGCAAAGTGATGGCAACGTGTCTTTCAAGCTTTCATCGGCTGAATATTGGTTGGATAAGGATAGCCGGATAGCCTGTTTAAGTAGAGACTTGTAAGATTGCATATGTATATGGTTATTGTTGGTATGATGGTAAGAGCATTTCAGGCTCTTGAGCAGTCCACATTTGTTGGATTTGCGTCCTTCAGCCACATGTTGCATTTTTCAATCCAGGGCTGGTTGTATGCCCATGATGATTGCTTCAGTGTGATCTTGATCCTTTTGGAGGAGTTGACAAAGTATCGGCCAGTTTGAACCTTGACATTTCTTTTTAGAGCCTTGCGCGTTGCTGCCACAAATTGACGAATGTTGGTCAATTGATATGGTTGTGTGAACGCCCAAAATGGCCCATCGAAATCCACGAAACTAGTCATGGAATTTTGGACACCTAATTTTGAGACATCCCTATATTTGACATTGTGGCCGGCCCATGCAAACACATGAGTTGAGTAGGTTTTGGATTGAGATCCGATTGTGTCTCACATGAAAACTCATTGGGGGATCTCATGACGGTATGGATCAGACATCATAGATGTTTACCGAATTGCTTGATTGTTTTGATTGTTAAAGATTATATGCTAACTTATTTATGTGCTTCGTATACAGACTATATTAGTTTGTAAATATGTTTGTCTCTGTGTCTATTTGCATTTGGTGCATGGAAAAGGCAATGCTTTTGCAGTGCTTTACATACATAATCAATCATAATCATATACATGATTATACGGGCATCCTCCCTGAAACAACAGTACAACACTGAGATCCTTGAGTCCCCCGAGGCTATACACGCACGAAGGGGCAGATTCTATCGCGTGCCCAACTCGGCCTGGCTGTGGTCAAGATTGACGTCCTTTAAACTTTCATAGTCTAATTGATTCGCAGGAAGATCAGGAAGAAGAGGAGCGAGCGATATTTGATGATGGTTATTTGATGATTGCATATATGCATGTTTCTCCTGATAGCGGGAGCTACAGGGGTTCTTACTTCCGATAATACGGGGCCGTTGTTGCGACTTTGGAAGAGGGTGTGGTGGCATGATGGGGTGCCATTTCTGAGTGCCATGGTGGATTGTTGAAAACACAAAAGTTGATGCATACTCTCTGAGGTTTGTGGTACATAATTTGTATTGCTGCTTTTCAGTACATTGTTCTCAGTAAGTGCAGGGCCCTTTCTTGGGTCAGAAACAAGGAAGCAACGCCTACAGCTCAGCCAAGATTCCTCACGCAGTATGCCACATGTGAAGATCGTATCTTTGTAGGATTTTGTAGGGAAAACCGGCAAACCTGTACGCTTGCTCCGATCGCCATCCGCACGTTGCAAACGGAAGTCAGTGCGGTGGGCACTGACATGGCGTCAGCTGGTGACATGCAGCCGAAGCTCATGACTCATGATTCTCTGATTTCATGTGCACACTTGAGGCACAAGGAGACGCTTGCACATGATGAACCGGCGAGACATGCGAAACAAGACTTGTGAATCACGTTGATCACCCGAAAAAATCCTCGGGCATCTTGGGGCATCCGGTGGCCGCGGGCCGTCTCGCGTGGCAGTAGCCATGGATTCGCCAGGTGGCTGGAGGGAAGGTATGACTGGCAGTGCGGCAGTGAGGGTTTCAGCGGTCCATGTGATCCAATGTTTAGAGCTTCACTTTCCAAGAGAAGGTATCCTTACTGAGACAATATCAGCCATGGCGAACTGTGGATTATTGGTTGTTGAGCTGTGATGTGTTATTATGATTGTGCTATGTATGTTTACTTTCGAGCAATGCATACAGACCCACCGTCACTGATCAATTTCTGAATGGGTGTGCTTATCAACCCCCCCAAAAAAGCTGCATTCTAGATTCTAAAAATATGAAAATAGTACCAAATAGTATTAGCAGCTTCCATCCAGATCCATTGAGACCAAAACTCCTAAGAGGAAGACGACCCTTTGGAGAAGAGCTATGAAGAGTTGTTTGGAAAGTCGATACAACCTTTTAAGTCGAGATGGTGAAAGTAGGTCAGAGGTGGTTTCTTCGTGCTTCACTTTACCATTATTACCATTATCTCAGGTTACCGTGCCATCATGTGTTGCAAAATGCTAAGCTGCTAAAGGATGAGGAAGGCATAAAAGGACCTGATCAAAAAGAAGTCTCCTCAAACTGTAGCTCTGCAAGGCTGCAAGAGTCCTTAGTCTTTAAATGATTTTGCAGAGATCCTTCACTGGCCAATGCATAGATTGGCTATCGCCCTTTGTAGCCTTTTTTCGATCTCTCTTGTATCTCACTATTCATGCATCGGCATCAAGCAAAGCAAAAATGCAAGGTTCCGGTTTTGTTTTAGCAACTTGCCATAAACCCAAACATCTTCAATTTGATTGAAACTTCAAGTAAGGAAACTAGCATGCAGCTAATAAAATGCTTAGAGGACATCACCGTAGAAACATCAGCAATTACTTCGATACCAGGTATCAACGCCTCACCGCGGCCAGCTAGCACTGGATCAGGCTTCAGCGGTGATTTCTTTCCCAGGAAAAGGACAGTGTGAATACTTCAATATTCCATCAACATCCATCAAAAATCCTCATACGTCGGGGTTTGACGAGCATTTGATCATTTGTATTCACGTTTTTTACATGTTTTTATCATTGTTTTGTGTTGCTTGGTATTTGCAGTGGAGTCATGTTTTGAATTTATATATCCCAATCATCCCACAAAAAAAAGAAACGATTCAACTGGTTGCGGTTGTGCTGACTTCGTTGAGGCACCTCATCACCCAACCAGGGTCCAAAGCCACGGAGCCGCGCTGGAAGTACGGCTTCAGGTGAGGCGAAACGTGGGATGAGGATGCCTAGCCTATATCAACCTATATAGATTTTTGTCATATATGTATATTTAGAAAAAAATCAACCTATAGATCCTATAGCAACCATATATACTCAGCCAGTTTGTTGAATCTTGAGTTGGTGTGAAGTATTCCAAGTTGGATGTTCAATCTTAAGATATTTTCCCACCAACTTTGCGCTGATGAAAGTTTGATGAGGATCATTAGACAAACGTGTTAGGATGATTGATTTTAATATGGCTACATGGATGTAAGCAAAAATCAACCTCCGACCAATGGACATTCCAATGGAGAGATCCATTTGAGGTTCTTTCCACCTGGTTGAAGTAGGTGACTTGGATGAAGTTGAAAGGTAGTCTCCCAGATTGGCACGCGCAGTCCTTGTTGGGATTTTTGTGTTTGTTCTCTCGCTAAGTTAAACAGTTAACAGATTCTCTGGAGATGGTACTGTGGAATGTTATTGCGGGGTACTTGTCCAATAAGTGCAAACAAGACTTGTAGAAAGAGAGAGAGAGAGAGAGAGAGAGTAGTATATAAATATGTGGGTATTTGTGCTAATGGCATGTCAATGTGCTTTGTCATGAGGTTCCAATCTTTCGACCTTGAGATGTTCCACCGGTTTCCGGTAAGATGTATGATCAGTGCGTTCCAGTAAAGCAAGATGTGGAAGTAACGGAGCTCTCCCTTTTCGCTAGTGGTGCATGTTTAGTTAAGTTGCCAACTTGGATTGTTCGAGAGTAAACCATACCAAATATATCAAAGTAAGATTATTAACTTGAACTATATTGAACCTTTGGCAATTTTATTTATGCTCTACAAGTCGAAATTGATTTCGTGGGGCAATTTCCACCGTTTCTTTTTGCAGCTCACAACTTCACAAAGCTTTACGACAACTCTGCTTCTAAGGCAACAAAAACGTGAGATCCAACCAGGGTTCCCCAGACCTGGGGGTGAAGCCGGCGCCAGACCATGCAGGCGGCCCTCGTTGAGTCCAGATGATCGCATTGGATTACCGGTTACCGCATGCAATTTCAATAGAATACCATAGATAGAATACCATGTCAATGTACAGGTTGTGTTGATTTTGAGATTCGATATGTGAAGTATGTTGCACCTGAATTTGTGCAATTCTAGATATGCTTTGCTGAGAGATGCCCATCGGCTGGATGGGCAAATTAGAGAGAATCAGCCTAAGTCTATTGACATGTTCTGTTAATGCTTGCTTTACCTGCGAAGTCCACAGATGGAAACAAATCCTCAGACGCCAGTGGCATAGGAGAATGGAACCGGACATGACACCACCCTCAAAGTGTCAAGTCCTAGACAACCTTTGTTTGGGAGTACCCTGATTGAACTCGATTCTAATTAGCTGCCACTGCCAGAGGTTGATTCTCAGGTTGGAGTCTTTCGAAATAGGTTCAGAGCAGCTGGAAGACTATTTGGGTGCAACGCACAACTGTCAGCATGTCTTCAATATTCACGATGTTTCCCATTATACATACAGTATTTTACAGTGGAAAAGTGGCTTTTTCATTCATGTCGGTTACACTGGTACGGTATATTAGTATGCTA
>DF242247.1:0-60381 GCA_000507305.1 Breviolum minutum Mf 1.05b.01 | reverse complement strand
CGGGTGCCAGGTTGGATCCATTTCACAATGGCTGGATGCGAAGGTCCGGGGAAAACGGTAGTTTTCGTTGACCTGAAAGGGGGGGAATTTTTTGCGTTTCGGTGCGAATGATGAGATTTTTGGGGCTTGGTAGGTGGATTTTTTTTGTGGGGGGGGAGATAAAGAAGTTCGGTTAATCTTTATGGTAAATGTAGGTAAATAATCGTACATATACCATACATGGACCGAAAGAGGACCACATCTTTGAAAATGGATATTGATATTGAATCGATATCAGTTTTTATTATTTACATTTACATACATATTTCTTAGATATGTGTTATTGTTTTTCAGGTAGTAGTAATGGACCATGAACCTATGGACCTAGTGCTCTAGGTTTTAGAATATGTATATATATATACATATACCCAATGCCAGGTAGATCGGGATGAAGCCCCTTCACCTGATGAGGACGGTGAAACGACAAAACGTCCACGACGGTGAAACTGGTGATTTTGTGAGGTGGTTTGATGCAGTGAAATGCAATGAAAAAAATTATTGCAAAACCATCCAGCACGCACATGGGCCAGTTGGTATGACTCAAATCATGATCTTTGAAGAACAATTAAGGCATCCTCATGAACGTAACTATTATTTGGCTTTGAAACTGTTTAGTACTATGTGGGCAATTTTTTTAATGGTGATTGAATCGCCGACCAGACGGAATAGGACAAGGGGATTCAATGCCCCGAAAATCTGGCTCAAAGTGATTGACTCCACAAAAGTGATGGTTGAGAGTTGAGAGGCAGATGTTGCCAAGAATTGTAGTTCAAACTGGTAACTTTTCAGCTCCCCCAGCAAGGGGCCCCAAACTCAACCATTCATCTGCCTGGTGGCGGTTGTGGTACAACATAAGAAATTGGTAGTACATTCAAACTCATTACTGCTAAATTTGCCAAACATTTTCTGGAATATTCAAAAAAAAACTGATGAACAAAACCACTGCATGTTGGCAGTTTCCCCAATAATTGCATGTTTTTTTTTGCCTTTTTTGTGTTCAGCGAAAAGTTACGGCGGTGGTTTCAAAATATGTTGGTTCTTTTTTTACCTCCAACCCTCATCCGGCTTGGCAGGCTGTCAGCACCCCCAAAACGTGGAACCATCCTCATTGTTTTTCAAGAACCGGGTTGGGAAAACACACCGCCTTGATGCTTATGTGCAGCCTCATCGTTTTGCCTATGAGTCCAGTCCGTTTTTTTCAATCCTTGATTCTTGGTGAGAGGCATAATAGGTGGGTATCGACAAAACAACCAATAATCCTCCAATCTTGGGCCATTATTGGAAACAGAATTGCCATCTATCCATAACTGATCACATTTTGCGGGGAAAACATATATACATTGGATCAACCTTCCCGCCGCCCAGTCTCAGTTGGCAAATAAAGATTTGTAGGGATTTGCTACTACATCTTATGTCATCCTGGTATCCTGGGTGGGGGTGAACCTACGAGATACCAATGATTGCACATGCCCTTAATGCTCCATGTTTTGGTATACTTACATTTGGTTTGATTTTTTTTGGTAACATGTATATGATATAGGCAAATATACCATTCCCATGGAGCCTGTGGGAATGACTTAGCTACACATAGACAGAGGGTTATAAAGGGTTACCCAACTATGTCCCATATGATGGGATGTAACATGAACGTAACCCGGGTTAATCCTGCTTGGATGTCCCAGGAAGTTAGTAAATGGTTAGTAAATGGATTACAACCCCAATATACCCCATTTATAAGTAGGTTATAACCTATTTACTAACCATTTACTAATTTCCTGGGACATCCAAGTGGATCTATGCGCAGCTAAGATGGATAAATCATGTATCGTTTCCCAATGGCCAGGTCGACTGGACCTCTTCTGTGAGCCTATGGCAGCGCTGCCGTAAGACGGATCGCCGTTGGACCTTGGCGTAAGCAAAAATTTGACCGTTGGAACCGGCCCTTGATATCCTAGGGGTTTTCGGTGGGGACCCGGTTTTTGCGAAGTTGAGAAAATGATGGAGGATTCATGTCTATGAAATTCCGAGGTTTTTGTGGATGCAGTTCGAGGATTTTTTATGTGCCACATTGCAAGGTAACATGGATGAGGATTGACGGCATGACGGGTGATTGACAAAAGGAATTTTCATCTTCCAACGGTCCATTTTCATGTGTAAGCTGTTAGTTTCATGGAGGGTACAATTTTTACAATATCCAACTTGGATAAGTTCAACTTGCCCAAGGCCGAAGGTACTGTTTTTTTTTTTAACCCAACGATTCGGACATGTCAAGGATTTCAGATGTGTCAGGACCCCACCCCCCTCAGTATCAGCCAGTTTCACATGGCCATCAACACATGTTATCTGCTTCTCTTTGTATGGTTCATTTTTAGCGAACTGCCTGAGATTGCGATATTGAAAGAGATATGAAATGACTACACATTCAAGGTTTATGGAGTTTTGTGGAAAGTTGAGGTCTGTCTAAAATACCAATCCAAATGAAGAATTATTGGAGTTCCCTCTGCACAATTCATTATATAAACAATATATGATATATATATATATATCAATACGTATATTTACACATGCAAAACCATTTGCAAAAATTGAGGGAAGATCATTTACCAACTTCGTAGTGATCCAAACTAACCAGTCTCTTCACTTACTGTAGAAAAAACCCAACCTTCCAACAAAGTTGGTGCATAGATTCTGTATGATTTTTTACGGAGAGAACTTACAGCATCACCCATCTATTCACTATTCATGTAACATTTTTGAGTTGTTTCCTCTACTTCGCCTTTTTGTGACTCAAGAAAATCCATTTTGGGCCCAAAGCCAGCCTTTCTTCTCATGATTCAGCCACCAGGGTTTATCACTCACTCTGCTTGGGAAACAACATGTGACACAGAGCCAATTGTCTCAGCTGGCTCAGAGATGTGTTTTTCGAAGAAACGGGAAACACAGAATGTATGTACAACTAGATCGATATTTCTGCATGAAGCTAACATCTTGTGGATGAAACGATGAAACATGATTTTAAATTCAAGTTTGTTGTGAATTTCCACATCTTGCGGCGTGAATTTGAACAATCTATATGTAAAGGTTTTCAACATCTTATCAGCGGTCTAGCAACAGCAATGGGAAACAATGAAAAAGACATGACTTGTACGGAAAAAAACCGATCGAAAGACCTTGCAGCAACATGCAGCTTTTTCGCACACCTTGGTACTTGTATATCTTGAAAAAGTCCATAATTACAGCTGTAACATGCATGGAGTGACCGCCTGGAAAAAACCAAAAATGAAAAAGACCTGGAAATCCTTGATCCGCTTTTCACCATGAACTGTGACAAACAGTTTATTTCCCTTAAACCCAAACACGGAACAACAAAAACAAGGCAATGTGCCTTGAAGCAACAAACATCCACCAAACATGCACCTGGTTGTTTCACCGAGTTCAAACCTTTGGCGAAAAAACACGGGAAAATCCGCCCCCGGAATTCCACGGTGTTTTTTTTCGGTACGACTCGTCGTTGTTTTTTTTTCACACACGATCCAAATCGATGCTTCACCTTGGAAGTGGCACTTGGCAAGGTGGCAAGTGAAATGGTGGGCGTTTTCGGGTGGTGAAGTGTTAGTGGCATTGGGGTGTTTCTAATGGACCTTTGTTTTTTTGGTAGCCAATCATTTTCATGTCGAGGAAACGAATGTAAATCATTACTGTGAACTAATCTTATTATTTGTTTGGGCAAATTATAGTGACCTCAGCCGAGGTCACCCCAAATGGTGGGTTAATAGGGATATTCCGATATTCCCCCAAAATACCCTTAATTCAGGTTTAGGAATTATAGTAATTTGCCCAGATTTGTTTTAAAGATAGTCGTAATGGGTGAATCATCATCGTTAAAAAGATGTGTTTTTTTTCTGACCAACCTCAAAAGTTATTAATATTATCAACCTCACCGATCGTCGTAGGATTAGGCGGCTGGTTCCATGGTCAATGGTTGTTTCTGGTTCCCCTAATAGGTGGGATCGGTGATATATAATCTCCCAATTGGTAGGAAAATACCACTTGTATACCACTTATAGTCCTTGCCTTCTGGGGGGTTATATGCTACCTACCACCCATTCAGGGGAACCCTGACACAACCATTGATGGTTCTTTTTGGGGTTCCGAAAGGCCATTTTGAACAAGTTAAAACGTTGGTCACTTGGTCAAGTTCCGAACCGAATTTCGCCACCGGGATTTTTTCAAAAAATTGTTTTCAATGTCCCAGAGTTGATGTTTGATGAAATGATAAAGAAGAAAAACCTTGGAAGTTTATGAAGTAATATGGTTCAAGAAGATCAAGAACAAGATCTTCAGGGTTGATATACATAATTACATGATACATATTGTTGATGGTTCAGAAATCCGGCGTTCACCAGTTGAGGTTGGTAGTTTATCCCATTTTTTACAAGGTTTTAGCACCATCCAACACGGTGGTTAATCTTACCTTCCGCAGGTAGCAATGATCCTTACCGCGGCGTTTCAATTCGCTATGGGTGCTGAAGCTGGAAGATTGGGGAGGAAAAAAGGGGCAGTAGTATCCAATAGTTTAATGGCTTAGAGCTTGTTAGGTGAACTATATAACGCAATGTAGAACAGAATATATACGTATGTAAATATTGAATGCATCAGAAATGTGTGATATGATGAACACTATGTTATTATTGTCATTATGGTAGTATAAGTTTGATTTGCAGAAATAAAGAATAGCAAGAGTTTGTAGGGACATATCTTGGAGTTGAGGTGATTTGAGGAACTTGTTTGGTAAGTCTTTAGATGGTTGTGATTTTCATGGGCACATTGAATTAACACATCACAAGACATGAGATTTATTCAAAAGAAAAGTGGTATCTGAAAGTCACCCAAAATGGATGTGTGCCTCACAAAGATCGCTTTTGTAGCATAAGCCAAACATATCTTATAAGAACATACTACCATTTAGGGGTGCTTCAAATTCTTGTTGGATAAAACAGTTGTGTCTCTTTGATGAAACTTTGATGCTTGAAGCGTTTGGCGGAACAGTGGCTTTGTGAACTTAACGGTGAGACCTCCGTGGTGATTTTCTTTCTCCAAAAAATCAGGTAATGGTTAATTGGTGGTTTGGGGCCGGGTGGTTTGGATTCTAAAAGGTATCCCTGAAAAATGAAAGGGATTGCTACTGAGGGGTACACCTAGAATCTCAAACCACCAACCCAAACCACCAATTACCATTAGTTGAAAACTTCGAAAAAAACATCGTTGACCCTTGCGATTGAATGTGATTGATACCGATTGGTAGTTCACGGCCTAGTCGGTTGCGTCTGTTGGGACATCTTTTCAGAGCGAGGGTTCCGTATGAGGAGGCTACTCACACAGTGCGTCACAGTGCCCATTAACCTTTTCTCACCCATTTTGAGGATCATCCCAGTTAGTAAATGCTTAATAATCATGGTTAGTAAGTCCCCTAAGTAGGGTTATCAACTATACTTACATCTACTTACTAAGTGTGGTGATCCTCCCCCGCGCTACGTTGACGGCACTCTTTTAAGGTTTCGTTGCTATCATGCTTCGCTATGGCGAGTCAGTGATGCTCAGCAAGGGGCTGGGGAAAATATCCGGTGAGATCTCATCTCGTTTCTTGTTGGTCTTTGACATTTTATCGGGAAACCAATTGGTTCCAAGAACAAAACTCCCCTTGTAAGAGGAAAATCTATCTACAAAACCAATGAGAAATTCCCATGAAATCATGAAATCTTTGGATTCGGATGTGAGTTTTGAGGGTTGCGAAGGGCGAAGGCGGTCTATAATTTGAAATTGTTCATCAGCATTTCAGCAATGATCACCACAAAACCCTATCACAGGGCGCTGTCAGAGATTAGAGTTGTTTGATTGATATTGGCCTTGCACCACTAGGATGATTGTTAGCTCATTGACATGATCATTTCTTGTGATAACCACTTAGTTACTGTATAAGTATATCAGTAAATCTTATTATGAATGTGTTTTCCGCTATGGTAGCTATCATGACCCGAGTTTCAATCATAGAATTTCAAGATTCACACGCACTCCAACTTCTCAAAACTCTAGGAGACACAGAAAGATGCAGTACATTTACAAACAGCACTAGATAAACAACACAAAAACAGATGCTTCAAAAATCCATCCGAACAAAAATCCGTTTAAACAAAAATCTTTCACTTGTTTCAACTCAGCAATTCTTAAGCTTGATCTTTAGATATATCCCTGAGAATCCAGGTGTGTCCTAAGAAAGGGATGATACCTACCTTCCTATTCTAAGGATGGGAATTGGAACCCAAAAAATCCTATTTTTGTACGTGGCTTCCGGATGCCCCCCGAAAGTGGAAAACCGCTTGAAAAAAAAACATCCTTTTTTCAAGGCGAGGATATTTTCAGCCTTTGGTGGAAGGAGTCAAGAAGTGCTTCTCCCGCGTTGGGTGCCTCAAAGGTCGAGGCTTTGTTTGTTGAAACGTCGGTTCCGACCCGTTCTGCTCGTGCACCGGGTCGTGGAGAGGATATTGACGTATTGAGGATGGAGGAGAAGATATTTACGAAGTAGAGAGTTGCAAGGATATCAGTTTTTTAAATTTATATTGTATAAACACCATAAAGGGTTGTAGAGAAATATATCTTCTTTTTTTTTCAGAGGGCCTGATTTTTGGTCACTTGTGTATTTTGACATGTGTAAAGGAAATGTCAAAACACTTGTCACAGGTGAAAACAGAAAACAGGATTTGGGAAAATGTACTGAAGGCGTTTTTGGGAATGGATTGAAATTTGTGATATTATCTGATACTCTTTTTAGGTACAGGTAGTGTCCACAAGCGTTTGCACACATGTGTTTTGTATGTGTATACATGTATATATATACACACTCTCCTGGGAACTAACTACCTTTTGGCACTTTTGAAGATGATTTCCTTTTTCCAAAGTGGGATATGTTAATTCCGTGCAAATACATATATATATATTATATATATAATATACATATGAATCTGATATATGTATTCTATGCATGTATATATATATATACATATCTTGGTGATTCTGCGTAGGTCTCACCTAATCTATATGAATCTTTACTTCTCCTTCCTATCATCTTTGGGATGGGAAAACGATTCCATTTGATTCTGAGATCTTTTGGCTTGCAACGTGTCGGTGCCTCAGCCGGAGGAACCACCTGGATGTCAACTGCTTCCAATGATCAAATGGTGAAAGGCCTCTAAGCAAACTAGAACAAGATGGAAAGATGTGGCTGTGATGGATATAGATATTTATGATATATATTATTATTGAAAAGAAATATCCTAGATGCGACATCTAAGGATCATTTCCCAAAATCTAACTACAGTTTGTCAAAAATGGCCACATTTGTGGGGAAATTCTAGATCAATAAATTCCTGGAACATTTTGGTACTGTAAAACTGCGGCATGGTGAACTTTTTAGAGTTAAAAGAAACAAACAAATCGAAGCGATGTACTTGATTTATGCAACTCGCTTACCATCCATGTATGGTATATTTACCTACATTTGGTTGTTTTTAATGGTAAAGTATGGTAGGTAGATATACGATACATGGATGGTATGTAAGTGAGATTGTATCTTTGTTTCGATTCGATTCGATTTATGTATCCCTATTTTTGTGAAATCCAACCTCTTACTTGCAGGATGGGTTTTCAGTGGATGTAAGTGGGGGGGGTTCCCCTAACTGGGATTGTTCCCCTTTCTAAATGGCCTAGATGGATCTAAATGGCTTATAAGTGGGGGTGACCAACTACTTACTAACTGGGATGATCTTCCAAGTAGGGGTTCATTTATTTCATGAACTTGATTTATGTGTTCTTTAATTTCCCATTTCCCAGCCCCGTTTACCAGGCTGTTTGTGTCGACCCTGTGCAGAATGTTTTCGATGTTGCCGTTGCCTTTGTCATGACCTTGGGGGGATCCATGGTGGAATTCGGAAAGGGATGGCCAACTAGATGATGACAGAAGAAATCATGTTGATGATGGATGTATAAAACCTGGTGGTCAATGGGATACCCTCTGGTAAACTAACATAGCTGGCTGGAATATCCCCATTTTCAATACTGAATACATCTTCATTCCAAACGGTCCATTTGAAGACCAGCAATTTGTTGGTTTACCAGAGGGTTTCAAGTACCAACCTGAACCGGTTCACCAGATCTCTGAACCATCAACAGTATGAAAAAGTATAGATGTCCAGTTGGATTTTTTAGGGTCGCAAAATTGCCTTTATTCAGAGTGATTGAGATGTGATTAACATTGAAACTTCCAACTACTGGAAACCTGAATGGTAGAAATTGACTGAGATTCCGAACTTGGAACATGAATTTTCAGGTTCCCACGTTTGTTGAAATTGTGGGAAAAGTCCACTTCATGTTTGGGGTCTCGGTATCTTTTACTACAGGATGGATGTTTATTTCCACACCACAAGATGATTGTTTCCTACAGACAGATTGCGAGATAGTTGCTGCAGAAAGATATTTAGTTTTTGCTACAAAAAGATTCGGATACTTTTCACTACAAAATGATGGGGATCTTACCACAGAAAGACTACCTGAAGATCGCATGGAAACATGCTGTGGACCTTTCTTTGGCCAGTGTCATCCATACGGAATGAGCGTTGCTGAATCCAGACAGTATTCTGGCTCATCACCAAATGGTATTCTGTTGGTGCGTTGGTTTGAAGAACATGAGAGTTACAGAATGGGGAGCTCAATCACCACCTTAAGTCATCTAAGTTTTTTTTGTTCATTTTGACAGGATGGGTGAAGACTGTGTGAAGAAACTGATGAACCAGCACCAATGTCCAGTGTTATTTTTCACTACATTTTCTAAAAGAAATAAAGATATGTTTCAGTCAAAACAGAACCCAAAAACATCCTGCCACTCCGGGCCCACCAGTACCATATGACTTGGATCTACCGCCCAAACCACCCAGGATGCAAGGGGGTCACTCCCAGGAAATCCTTTTGGGATGCTCCCCCTCCCCGGTAATAGTCAACACCAGGATTGCTACATCTTTAACTAAGGGATCCCTATAAATCCTGTAAACCTTCACTTGGATGTCCCAGGAAGTTAGGATCAATGGTTAGGATCAATGGGTTATTTCACCTACTTATAAATGGGGTATTCCTTGGGGTTGTAACCCATTGATCCTAACCATTGATCCTAACTTCCAACGGGACATCCTGGGACATGTGCCACGAGAGCTCCATCCTGGATGGAGCCACCCACATCCGAGGTCCTCGTTTTCATCGCCCGGAGCCTCCCGATGACCGGGCCGAAGTGCCTGATGCACTGGAGGAATCGCAGGCTTCATCGGTTGGTGGCGATGATGTTTTGTGGGGTAAAAATGGGGCTATGAAAAACATGGCCTTTTTAAGCACTTGCTTTCAATATGTTTTCATACCCCATTTAGAATTTGTATTGTCCGTTTCATACCGAAATTTATAAGACCGTTTATAAACAGAGGGTTCCCGTTTACATAGCTATTTAACAAAATGGATAGGAGGTGCTGATGAAAAATACCTAAAATAGCCTAAATGGCCTGGTGGAATATTTCTTGGTTGGAGAGTAGGGAGTACTTGGAACAAATATGAAAAAAATGAAATTTTGATCCAATTTTTACCTTTAGAGTTTGTGTGGGATTGCTTCTTCCGATGTACCTTCTTTCTTTTTCTGATGCACAAGTTTGTAGGTTGGTTTCATGTGTCCTAAGTTGATCGATTTCGATTTCCTGTATGACTTGGGAAAATAGAGACCCGCCCCTATTCTACCAAGCAAGGTCTGGCCACAAAAGACTTTTGATGCCAATTCGACCGGTTTTAACCTTTGCCAATGATGGGAGTTGAACACAGTGCCCTACTACGACTGCTTCTACTACTACTAATACTTATTAATCGTATTACTATTTATTACTACTATTATTATTACTACCACTACTGCCACCCAATGCTAATGGTACAGGAAAATCATACTTAAAGTAATTTATATAATTTATCTAATATCAGCATCCATCATTCAATGTATGCAGTGATTCTTCCCTTGGGCCTGGCCAGGTCGAATCAAGCTCATCGTCTTCAGGTGTGAGCGACGAAGCCATCCCACCCACCCAAAGACACAAGGTCTTATTATAGGATTCTTATTAATACCATTCTTGTCCCTTAATAACTCCTTAACAAGTATATTATTGTTTGGAAAACATGGCATCGCCCCTTAGATTCCTATGATACATCACTTTGCAGTTTAGCCTGGAAGTTTTAAAAGTGGTCCCTTCAAATAGGAGATACGTAGGAGATATCGTTACCCTTTTGGAAATCTTCATGTTTTCAGTTTTCACGAATTGGATCTTGTGGGTTTCGTACATGACCTGATCAAATAAGGCTCACATCTATCTGGTGAAGTCATGGCTGAGTAGTGCACAGACTCACAAAAGTGAGCAGAATTCTATGAAATGTGTTGGTCTTGAGTGAGTTGTTCAGGGCTGTTTTTTCTTTCGCTGTTTGGACCAATTTGTGACATTTTGGACATCCTAAAGGCATCAAACTGCAGGGATTTGAGTTGAACTTGGAAGTTTTATGTACAACTTTATGTACGACTAGCAGCTCAGATTTTTGGTTCACGGAGAGCCAAGTTGAAACTTGACCAGCTAGAGCAGCTAGACATCACCCCCAACACATGTGACATTGACACCACAAACGTTATACCAACGCCTGGACGATCCAACGGCTCCAACGGCTCCAACGGCCGGCTAAGCCCGCAGCGCGCCAGGACAGGAAAAGGAGCCGATCCAACCGTTGCAGCCGAGATTTTTGGACGGTCCAATCTTGCGGTCAATACAACGACTTCTCTTGAAGGCACGAAAGTCAAGTCAGAAGTGAATATGAATGGAGGGAGAGATGTTTGATACGAAGCTGCGGGGAAGTGATGATAGATGGTATTTCCTGGATCCTTAATAGTTGGGAGCTCCTTTTTTTAACCTCAATGGTTCCACCAAGATCAATGAGTACTTCTTCCATGTGTGGCTTTCACGAATTTTTAATTGTCACCCTTATTTAGGGAAGATGAAGCCTATGTTAACTATTATTTTTTACAATTGGGTGGCAAAAAAAAGTACCACTATAGTCTATAGTCGTTATTGTTTTTGGTCCCCTTCCAAAATTGGAAACCTTTTTTTTTTTCAACGGGGCGCCTTTTACATCGGATGTGGTAGCTGAGAATCCAGCATCTGGATGAAGTGATTCCCCAAACAGTGTGGTAACACTTGGGGTTCTTACGGTAATGGTAAAAGGCCGGGGTGGCTAGATCGAGGTGGCGGACGGGTTGCGCACAGATTTCATCGCTATTTTCGTGGTTTCGTGCTTGCATGTTCGTTTCGTCTGTGAATTTTCGTAGTTTCGGGGTGGCCGCGACCGGCGCCCACGGCTTTTGTCTGTAAATTTTCATAGTTTCCGGCTCTTCAACTTCTTCGATCTTCATTTTTCGTGGTAATTCTCGTACTTTTCGTGTGTCTGCGGTGCTCTTGAAAGGGTCTAAAACGGGTTTCGTCTGTAAATTTTCGTACTTTTTCGGCTCTTCAACTTCTTCCATGTTCATTTTTCGTGGTAATTCTCATACTTTTCGGTGTTCTTCAATGCTCTTGAACGGGGTTTTTACAATAAACTCGGGCTTTTTTGACGTTTTTGGCGCTGCAACATCCGGCTCAAGAACTGAAGTCGATGTTTNTCACATATAGAGTGCTCCCATAGAGTGGTCACACATACATTGCATTTTGTTTTTATTTTCACACTGTTTGGGGTCTCTTGCCGGGATAATTTTTTTCAGCCCCAAATCACTGGTAGTAGTACCTGGAAGGTGCGAATTTTTGAGGAGCATTCCTGCATTCATTGAGCTGTGAAATTTGTGTGTCCATTTTTTTACAATTCATACCCGCGGAAAAGGAAAGCTCACATTTTTTGGGGGGAGGTTGAGCACTAGATGTTGGTTGTGTTTTGTTTTGCATGTTATTTTGAGAGTTTGATGTTTTGTTGTTTGTAGGTCTGTTTTTTTGTCAGCATCATCCAGTTGCCAATGACTCCATTAGAAAATATAGAAGAAGGTGAAGTGACAGATCGGCTTTGGTTCGGACATTTGCGGTCCATGTCTGGTCAATGTGAAGCCAGATCAAGTCTGATGTTTGGTTGATGAAGAGTTGGACCAAAATCTAGGTGGTGGTTTCAAATATTTTTTATTTTCATTCCTATTTGGGGAAGATTCCCATTTTGACTAATATTTTTCAAAGGGGTTGAAACCACCAGCTAGAAAATTGTTTGTTTCATGTTGGCAAATTTGTTCGCAAAAATTCCCAGAGTGCAATTTGTCAAGGCAGAAAACAAACTTAAAAACAGATACAAGAGGAGGAGCAAACCCCTCAATGCGACTCAAATGTGGGGTAACACCAAACAAAACTGAGCAGTGATCAAAACCCTTATTGGTGGTGTTAGGGGATTATACTGCCCAGTTGTATAGCGATTATGATATATTATAATATGAAACATACATGCACCATAAAAACAACCAAATGTAGGTAAATACACCATACGTGGATGGTATGGGAATGAATATTGATATTATTCCTAGGAAATAAAGGGAATTATTTATACTACCCCACTTTGTGAGGATTATAGTACACCATTATATCAGGATCCCTATTAACCAACCAGTCCAAGAAAGAAACAACAGGACCCACTGAACGGACCCCGTTTACCCTGAGTATCTAATGGCTCGATCGCAACTTACTCAGGGGTTTTGTTGGTAAGGTCCCATTCAAATTTTGATGGAACCAGGATTTCATGGAACGTAACTGGTGATGTTTTTTTTCCTGTTCGCGGCTGCGTTGAGGCAATCCGAGTGCCTTCGCTTTTAGCTCACAGTTTTCGTTGGTATTGGTCGGGGAACTTGGGGAAAAAAAAATCGGGGGGAAGATGGAAGGTGAGATGATAGTTGTAAGCATTTTAATGGAGATCAATAGGAAGGATTCAATATATGATCTTGATAGAACATATTAGTTTGCGCATCAACATCATAATGTATTTACAATGTTACAAATCTACAAACATATAGATATATGATATAAAAATCTATATATATTCACATATTTTCTATGATATTATTTGTAAATCACAGACCCTTGGGATGACCAACAATTGGGATGTGCCCCATCCCTCACCTGACTCCACTGGTGGTCTCGAAGGGGGTGGGATATCCCCAGTAGTCGATTCGAAGGTTTTGCATTGAAAACAACGAAGCTGTTTTGGTGGATATGGGTGTTTCCAAACATAGGGGGTACCCCAAAATGGATGATTTATAATGGAAAACCCTATTAGAATGGATGATTTGGAGGTACCCCTATTTTCGGAAATATCCATATGGTAATCATTTGGAAACAACACGGTTATGAGTCTCTATTGGATGTCTTTTCAGATACATTTGCATATATTTCAGGCAAAGTCGACAAAGGACTCGTCTGTCATGAATCATGATTTTGAAGCCGTACCTATAGGGAGAGCATTTTTCAGATGTCGTCTCTTTGGGTCATCCCGCATGCCAATTGCAAAATTTGAGTCAACCTACTTGTTGGAAGAATTAGATAGAATATGATGCTTGTTGCGAGTGGTTGATGTTCTACATTTGGCTAGTTGGCCTCCTTTTCGTCTAGAGGAGATGCTGCGAGTAGCTTGTGTTTTGCTTTAGCATTTTGTCCTCGACCCTGAAGAGCAAACAAGCTTTCCGTTGCGAGAAGCCTAGATGTAATGACGGCAGATCATATTTTGATGCCTTATGGGTATTTCCAAAAATAGTGGTACCCCCAAATCTTTCATTTTAGTAGGGTTTTCCATTCTAAACCATCCATTTTGGGGGCCCACCCCTATTTTTGGAAACACCCTTACGATCCATGCAACCATTTACAGCAGAGTCTAAACGCAAATTCTGGTACCTTTGTGGGTTGGAACTGACGAACTGGAAAAAAGCTGAGGTTTCATCTGGCTGGCCAAGCCGGATTCATTGTGCCATGCTTAGGGGGGAATCCTATCACTACACCGCACAACTCACCTACGTTTCTGAAGGCCTTAAGGCTTTATTGTTCAATATGTCACCTTACGTTTGGTTGGGGGGTTTCAAGTGCCAAGCCCGCCTGATTCTTTTAAGGGAAGATTTTTCATGTGTCCGAATTGCCTGCAGCAGATTTTTCATCGTGCAATCGGCATGACATGACCTGAGGTTCGAGAGATTTTTGTTATCCAAACACTCGATGGCTGGTATTGGGAGGTCGGAGGGCCAGGGTATAGTCTGTCCCTTGTTATGGATTGGTTTGAAGGGATAACGTCACAATAAAGGGGGGTCAAAATGATACTACTCGTAGTATCAACCTTGATTTTGGGTAGAAAAACCTCTGGGCCATTTTCAATCAGCCAATTTAGGGAAGTGTTTTGGCAATAATATTTTCATCACTTGGGATCCCATTCTCGTAGGATCCATGGGATTGGTATATTTACCTATATCTACATTTGCATGATGTTTATTGGTATGATACGATAAATGACTCACTTTATACATTGATAGTTGTTGATACACATTTTCCTTTCATTTGTTCTGTTTCAATTGGAATTGTCCAATTGAAACCACACACTTGAAACAACTCTTCTTAACATTCAATATTTTTCTAAGTGGTGGTTTCAACTATTCTTTGATTTTTACCCCGCAATTTGGGGAAGATTCGATTTTATTTTTGACTCTAAGTTTTTTAGATAGAAACCATCAACTACTGTAGTTTTCCCATAGAATCCATGGGATTTACATATTTATTTACCTATCATGAATAGTTGATGTTGATGGGTTTTCATGTAGGTACAAATTCTACCATTTCTATGGATCCTATCCGGTTTGATGGTTTTTCGGAGTTCAAGTCAGATGGTGGCAACTCAAACATTTGTTAGAATTTTCATCCCTAATTACTTGGGGAAATAAAAAAGATCCAATTTGAGGACAACCCGCATATTTTCTGGTCAAATTATATGCGACCTCACACGACCGATTTCCCCCAAAAGGTAGCTTCTTGGAAGGGAAATCCCCGGAAATCCCCGGCTATTTCAGGGAAACATAGGTTGGGTGAAATATTATCATAGGTGGTGGTTTCAAATATTTTGTTATTTTCACCCCGAACCCTGGGGAAATGATCCAATTTGACTTTCGCATATTTTTTCAAATGGGTTGAAACGTTCAACCACCAACCAGTTATTTCATTTGGCCAGAATATGTTTCATGGTTGAAAAAAACAAAACCACCAACCCAACCCAGCAAGGTGATTTATATAGATGTTTTTTACAAAAAACGGCAGGTTTGTGCGGCAAACCTTGCGATGTGGATGGTGGTGCTCCTAACCGCCAGGGGTCCCCGGTGCTTAACGGGTGAAGGTTGAAGGGTGGTGGAACTTTGCGAGAAAAGAAGGGTTTTTTGGAAGAAAAAGAAGACATGAAACACTCAAAAACACACCCACAAATTAAAATATACATGAACCATCCATGAAATCAAGAAAAAAACAACACATTTTCTCAACTTGAGTTGTAATTTGAGATGGTTGAATAAATCATATGTGTGCCAGCGTTTATTTTCGGCCAAGGCAGGTCTGAACAGCTTGATTGTTTTTGGTTTTGATGACAGCACCAATAGGCTTTGCTCGTGGCAGGATCATGCTTAGTTGCCAAACCAAAGGCAGGGCAATGTGCAGCCATCGATCAATTATTTTCTGGCTAGCTTATGGATATATGGGGGGTTCCTAAAATGGTGGTACCCAACAACTATTGGTTTTCTTACTGAAAATGACCATTTTGGGGTGTTTTTGGGGGGTACCACCATTTTAGGAAACACCCATATAAGACTATAAGATTCCTTTGTTGCAATACATCGCCCAACCCAAATGAAGCAGTCACTTTTCAGTGAAGCACATGCTCATGACAAAAATAAACCGTTCTGTTTTTACAAGCGACCCCAATTTGTTGATTTTTATGTAACCTGAGGGATGTTACAAATATCATTCGGAATAGTGAAGGTTTGCAGGGATCCCCTACTAAATGCAATAGTCCTGGTGTTGACTCTTACAGACTGTTGCTAGAAATTGGGAGCATCTCAAAATATATCAAAATATCACAATATGATGTATCCCCAATATACATTTAAGCAGGGCAGTCGTCGGTTTGAACCTTTGTTGTTGGAAGCGTCGCATGAGGCCAGACAGATTTGGCAGTTTTCGAAGGTTCGTGCACAATCGCCGAAAGCTGTAGACCAGGTGGGGACAATCGCTTAGCCAGATTCAGATTTCAATGTTTTGTCGCATCATAGCGCGGTTTTTGAATGGGTGGTGTGATCTGACTTGGCAGTCGCAAGGCCCTTAGGCACTTTTTTGAAGTAAAACACTGAGGTTAAAGGACATGTCTTCAATCAATCCGTCATCTTTCCTGACACTGAGACAGTCTGAATTGAAGCTCCTTGGGGAGTCGAAAGTCATTTTCCAGATCATTATGTCTTGTTGCGTGAATTATACATGGGTAGTTCCTGGCATGTTATGATCAGTTCTCGTGGGAGTTTCATGAATAGTTCCTGGACATCCACTCAAGAAAAACACACCTGAACAAACGAGATACATAGCTCAAATCAAATCTATATATCCACTCTTTCCTTTGACATGCTGCATTAAAAGTAGGCTACGTGGTAGACAATATCTAATGCACGATTTTGTCCATCGACAGTCAAGCAGAGTATGTGATTAAATCAAAATCTCTCTGTCTCTCTCTCTCTCTATGCGTATATAAGTATATATATATAACATATGTATATATATATATATATATAATAAGCATGTATTTTATAGAGCTGTGTTCTGGATATTGCCAGATACTGGACATGCTCCTTTTGCCCATCAACTATGGCTTCTTATGTGCTCTTTGCGTTCCCCGGCTGCTCAGTCACGTTGACCGTTTTTTGTTTGACTCTAAGGGCAGCACATGTTGTTTGGGCTTGAGGCCCTATGAAAATCAAGGGGATTCTTTGGGTTATTTAAGGGGGCTACACTACCCCGTTTTATAGGGATTATAAAGCCATTATAAGGATTCCCTATTAATCTGGTAACTAACATATCCCTCACCAATGCACTTTCGAAGATGATTTTCGTTTTCCCTAGATGGGATATGTTAGTTCCCTGAAGGGTAAGGGGTTATACTACCCAAGTTTATAGGGATTGTAATAAACCATCATAAGGACCGCTATTAGATAGCCAGTATAATGGAAAGTAACAGGTTTTTTTTTCATTGCTCAAGTACTTCCCAGAGATTTGTCGGAGGAATTTCAAGATACATCCCCAGATGTAACCAGAAGGGACTTGCTGCCAGCCTTTCTGAGAGTCCATTTGATATGAGGGGAGTTTTGTTCAGGTGAAATTACCCTCTGGACAACGAACATAGCTCCTGCAACTGAAAGGTGTTGGAATATGATTTCACAAAATTCGATGGGATATATCGGATCTGTTGCTTCCCTGCAGGGTAAAAATGATTAGATCACCATCAGTGATGATCTCTCAAGAGTTTGCACCAACAAAATGTCCATGGTAATCTCCTTAGTGCCGGGAATTCCCGGTAGAACTCCAACATAAGGCGGTCGTAGCGCCTCAATTCGGATCCCCAATGTTTCGGTCAATGCGCTAAGTTTCGTGCCCTCAGAAACTTCACCGAAAATCAACCAGGTGGTCGAGTCATGGCCCATGGCTTTCTGCAAAGAAAGTGGATCCAAGAGCACTGAACAAAAACTGGCCACAATTTTTAAGATGCGGAATCTTAACGGATTATTATTTTTTCAGATTGATTCAGTAGATTCTTAGCACTTAAAGTTATACTGATTCTTCAAGTTACCCAGTGGACCCACATCAGAGTGAATTTCCGTGTAAAACATCCCTAAAAGCTTACAGCCGGCGATGATGTTTTGTGTTGGATTTGGATGAGATTTATCACACTCCAAAAACTAAACGAGGTGCGTATCTTGAAGCTGGAGAATACAGGGCAAAATCGCACCATTGTCTCTGCCATGATCGATAGTGCAGATATTTGGGAGTTCCTTGGGTTGATTTTTTTGAAGGGAGGTGGAAGCATCCATCAGTTTTTGGTGGTTTACTAGTACTATAGGAGTGAGTTCCTGCGAGAAGAAAACAGGGGATTTATGATATATATATATATATATATATATATTGTTTTTTTTTTCAGAGTGAGACTTGTGTTATTCTTATATATCTTCATTGTTATTTTTCAAAGCAAACACATGTTCGGTTTGTTTTTGCATGCTGACAGGAGTGGTCATGATATAGTGCAGGATGTTCTTTGTTGACAATCACTGCAATCAGTTGGGATAGTTGGGTACCAACAACAAAACTATTTGGTGGTTTCAAATATTTTTTATTTTCACCCTTTCCTGGGGAGATGATCCAATTTGACTACTATTTTTCAAATGGGTTGAAACCACCAACTAGAAAATCATTGGAATTACCATGGAATTCCCGTTGTCAGGGCTGGTGATTTCAGACCATGAGTCAAATTTTTCGCCACATTTCCAGCGACCGCGGGATCCTATGACGGGCCGACGGGTCCAAATCCATTGTTGACTGCAGGGCATGGGCATTGTGGTCAGTCTTGAGATTATTCGTCTGAGTCTCAGGGCGTGCCAATTCTGTTTTAGCTTCAGTTTCATCATTTTTACTGGATTTAATAGCTAGCAAGAACTAATGACAATTTGATTGATAAGAACCACAAGTTTGCTTGTCATTTTTCTATGTTTTTTTTTGTTTTCAATTTTTGAACCAGCGCAGAAACGTGATTTCAATCTGCAACAGATGCCAAATGACGTCCCCAAGGTGGTGGAGGGGAACCAGTCTCATGACGTGACATTTTTTGGTTGGCAAGTGAACTATATGATCAAATTAATGATAACTGGTCAACCTACCCCCCTAAGGTAACCCCCCCCAGAAATAAAGCCTTATCAAGGGCTTATTAACCATTGGTTTCCCTTAGTAACGCCTTTTTAAACACTAATTTCTAGGGGGGTTACGTTACGGCGGGGTAGGTTGACCAGCCATAAATTCAGGTTTGTATTCTGACTGGTTACTTCGCTCCGTCCGTAGGTGTTGGTAAATGTGAGAGGACCGTTGGACCTTCATGTCATTGTCATATCATGTCATAGCGCCTGAAAAATTTCCTTCTTACAAGGAGAGTAGTCTTCCAACCAACTTTTTTCAGCAACTTTCACTGTTAAACTTCAACCTTGCAATCCCAAAAAATCACCCTCATGTCCAACCATTGGCAGCACTGGTTGACCCAGAATCTGAGGTCCGTATTGTCGACAAAGGATCTGAACGTGTCGGGGGAACCCAACCCAACCATGGTGTGAGGGAGTGGATGATATCACAGTTCCAAGAGGTGCCAACATTTACCTCCAGTTGATCTTTTTTTTGATCATTGTATCAGAACCAGCCAATGCCCTCGCAATACCAATTGCTAAACATGCCTTCATTTTACAATGGGGTATTTGTCCTTATTGTATTTGATTCTATAGTGGAATATGTTTCTCCAATCGATACAGTTCTTTCTATATATATTTTTTGAAGAGAAACAAACAAACACACATTTACAGTTGACATTGACCTTCAATCATATCCATGACTTGCAGGAAAAAAATCCATAGAAAGCCAATGTAAGGCAAGCGACCGGCCACTAGTGAGATTTGAGATGCATTTTGGAGCTATGAAAAAAATGGCTACCCTAGCAATTCCTTGTGACCTTTTTGGGATGGTGAAACGTGACCCTTTCAGGGGTTGCTGGTGACCTCCAACCAGGGGATAAAAAGGTCACGAATTGAATCACCTGGACTGTAGAAGTTTGTGCAAAGACCGCTGAAAAATCCCTTTGGATCCTGGCTCACCTTCTGAGACGTACAGTACTGGAAGCTACCAAGCCGATGAGGTGAGCCAGGACATCCCGTCCCATCATCGAGAATATGACGGTTTGATTCCGAGGGAAAAATCAGACAGTCTTCTAACATCACCACAGGTTTAACCCTCCCTGAAACTAACAGTTCGCACCTGAAAATGGATCTTTGGAATACTACTTTCCTCTTGGGGATGGCCTATTTGCAGGGGAAAAATGTTAGTTTCAGGGAGTGTACCCCTCATGAACTTCTGTTTCCTTTCCGAGATGGTGGAGCGTGAGAACGACTTTCGTCAGCAGATTGATGTGCGACGACAACAGATGGATGCACAGCTGCGACTGATGGATGCCTCGAATCTTGGATGAGAAGAGAGTGACGTTAACAAAATGGGTCCAGTTGGTGGAGAACTGCTTAAGTTTTACATGTTTGTAAACGTATGTGTGCATATACATTTACACATATTATATATATATATATACAGGATATTTTTATATACAGACATGGAGGATCACTAGGAGTACCAACTAAAGCCCGTTTTCCATAGTTTTGTAAATATATGATGTCCTTTTTTGGCTTTCAATTTGTTATTTTTGCTTCAATACCATTTGATCCTCCAAAACATTCCAAAGGTATACCTGGATCTTCCGAGTGGTGTTTGGGGGGCCGAAAAACACCATCAGGGTTCAAACAGCACCCTTTTTTGGAAGTTGCTGGTATGCTAGTAAGTACTTTAAGTAGTTAGTAACCTCCAACTAACCATGGTCATTTACCCCAAAACCATCCACTGGGAGCCCATCCTCCAAGTATCTACAGTATCCACCATGCATCCACCATTCCCAAGGAATGCCTCGCGAGCTCTTGACTCGGTAACGTCTGTTCCTCGAAGTTCCCCACGGGGCCCTGGCCCCCAACTGACATCTTCGGTCTCCATTCGACCACCAGATGACTTGGAGGTTGGCGGTTGTTTGGGGGGGAAAAAACACAGAACTTGAACGGACAAGGGTGATGGTGTGATGTAAAAATCAGGGGGGCGGATGGTTGGGATTTTGTTGTTTTGGCTGTTGAGTTTTTTTTGGTTTGTTGGGAGCGAGTGCATGGGATTATAGTTACGGTACTGTAATTACTTGTTTACTTCTTGCATAGTTAGTAGGTATCAAAGTAACGATTGCTGTAATCCTTGAAATGGGAGTCCCTACACACACACACACATGAAATACCTGCAGATACAGGGGAGTATGAAGTTTCCCTTGAACATGAGAAGTCATCGTTCTTGAGCAACCAATATAAATAGTGAGATGGGATAGAGGTAAAAACAAGAATCAAGTTCCGTGAGTCTTTGTATTACATGCTGGGATCACACCTGCCCAAATTTGCCCCCCCACAGTTTGGAAATAACATATCAGCTTTTCTACCCCCAAGTAGCTAAAGAACATGATAAGAACATGAGTAAATTCTTACAGAAACAACACTCCTTCGACAGCGTTCGGGTGCAGTGTCGGCGTTTGATGAATATGAACTTTTCAACCAGGATCAAGGAGTCCGCTTAACTTTACACAGGTGATGTAGGAACAGTTTCCCATTGTTTTTTTTTCACTTAAGAGACATAATCTATCCCAGATGCTCAATGGGACTGGTATTTTGACCTACATTTACCATAGATTTAAAACCATTCATGTAGGTAAATATACGTTCTCATGGTGCGACTTAATTTCCAAGGTTTGACAGTTCGTAATCGCGGTGTTGATTTGTCCATCTTGATGTGAAGTTTGTGAACTTTCTGCATGAGGTTGCCGTTCTGCCCAAGGCATTTCCCCACCGCCTGCAGGACGATGGCCTGCCGCGTCGCAGTAACAGTTGGCCTCACAGTTTTTTCCCGGCCAGCGGGAAGGAACGTACCCACTCCGACGAGACGCCGGGTGGAACCACCCTTCCAGTCGGAAGGTCGCGTGACCGTGATAATCCACAAGAGGCGCATGAGAAGAGTGCTCAAACTTTAAGAGTGAGACTTGGCGTGAGATTTTTGTGGTGGCAACTCAAATGTTTTTTATGTTCACCCCTAAAATTGGGAAAGATTTTCACCCATTTAGACGAACATAACATTTCAGATGGGTTGAAAACCAACCACCAACCGGTTTTTGGGGCATTTTTTGCCGTTGATTTTTTTCCTTATTTGGCTTTTATGACTCTTATATTGGTTGTGAAACCTTGGTCACAGACGGTGTTTTTTTTGTCTCCCAGTGAATTTTTTTTTTCAGATTTGATCAGATTTGTGTCAACTGAGTTTACTGTATCAACTTGGTTGGAGTTGATTACATGCTGATGTCTACAAAGTTTCCAGTTAGTTTTGAGTATTGAGCCGTTGGGATCTCTCAAAACATCTCCAGACACTGGGCCCCCTGCATGGTGTTACCTAGTTACCTCCATGTTACCTTCCTAAACTACCTAAAAAAATAGGTAAATTTGTTGTAGATTGATGTTTTGGGTAATGTAATAGCCTGACATCATTTATTTTTTTTCAAACCTTCATCCTTTCTAGCACTGGGTTCGTCTTGGAAATGGATGCAGCTACCAAATGAATCTCAGGCTTGTTGAAACTCGTTTGGAACTTTCTACTTTCTACCATAAATTAAAACACACCTAGATGGTGGTTTCAATTTTTGTTTATTTCAATCCCTACTTGGGGAAGATGTCCAATTTGACTAATATTTTTCAAATGGGTTGAATCCACCCAGCAGACACTATTCAATTCCCATGTGTTTTTTGGATCTTATTCTTTCTTTTTGTCGAACCACCTTTTTTTGCAAATCGAAGAATATCAGTGAATTGGCAAAACCTTTTAGCCATCTTTGTTCATGACTAGTCAACCTTCCCCCCCCCATAACATAACCCCCCCGGGAAATATGGGTTTAATCAAGGGAAACCCAATGGTTAATAACCCAGATGCTCCATCTATGGTTGCCTACATGAATGGCTTAGATTTATGGGTTTCATGTAGGTAAATATACCCGTTCGTCCCATGGGTCGCATATGGGTAAGGTTTCTTTTTTGCATTATTTGCTTCATGCCTCAGGAACAAAACCTGGCGTGGTGACACGGCACCCCACTTGGACCTTGAACGTCTCTACGATGACTTTCCCGAGGGAAGTACGCCAGAGACGTCTTTGAAGGCCGATAGTTTTGTTGTAGAAAATGTCATGGGAATCCAAGGGTACCCACCCCCAATGCCACCGTTTCCCCAAGAAATAAGGCCTTAATAAGGCCTGATTAGAGGATGATGATGGTTAATCATCCCTTAATAAGGCCTTATTTCTTGGGGGGGGGCTTGGCATTGCGAGGGGTACCCTTAGATTCCCATAAAAACGGTGCCGGGAACTTCAAAAACAAAAAAACAAATCCGTAGATCACGTAAAAGATCTGCTTTGGGTTTTTGGGAGCTATTTTTTTATGTAGGGATGTTGTAGAGCAGACTTACATGACCTTTTTCAATCCCTTTCGAAAAGAAATCCTTCCATGGCTGCGGAGTCGAGCACTAGCTGGTTATAAGTTGGCAGTTTAAGAGGTATCATCAAAGAGTGCACTCCCCAGAAAACAAATGGCTTGGAACCGCCCCAAAATCTACAATCGCCGATTTTTGATGACTTCCATATGTTTTTTTTTATAATTTTTTCTATTCGGGAATTGGGGGGGGGTAAGGTTTTGATACAATAGTAGATGAATGATTTCTGTGGTTGATATAAAGTTGACTGTTGTGTCTAATGTGAATTGAAGATTGAAGTGATCCATTTTCCACGAAATTGAAGGACAGTATAAGGACAGTAGATACAATAAACAAGATGTAATAGAAGATCAGTTGGGGTGTTCCCCCCTCCCAGCAACAATGACCGTTAATAGGGATCCCGGGATCCCGGAGCCTTTAAATATTTTGATCTTTGGGGCGACTGGATCTATTGGAGGAGTGATGAACTGTATCACAGTAAACCTTCTTCAACTTTGTTAAAATCTGTTCGACTATGTCGACCTCTATTTCTAGTTGACTATGTTGAATTTGATATCTTGAACTGTCCTAAAATATATATTTAATTATCAACCAGTTCGGTTGTGTTGACTTTGATGATTTTGATAGGATTACCGTATTAGACGCTTCAGGATGTATCATCAAATACCAAACATACAAAAGTTGGACCACAAAAGATGCATAATCAACACAGTGACCACCACCACCACCACCACCACCACCACCACCACCACCACCATCATCGTCATCATCATCATCATCATCATCATCATCATCATCCTCAGAATACTTCACTATATATACTATATATTGAATCATGTTGTTCCACCTGCATCTTGTTTTTTTCCTTAGCGTACCAATTCAGCTAGCGGTTAGTTGTTGGTTTGGTGCCCGGTGGTTT
This sequence comes from Breviolum minutum Mf 1.05b.01, assembly GCA_000507305.1. NCBI lineage: Eukaryota > Dinophyceae > Suessiales > Symbiodiniaceae > Breviolum > Breviolum minutum. The sequence goes on along the minus strand of DF242247.1, from coordinate 35,877 downwards.
GGATATTTGGGCATCACCAAGGCGGAAGAGCGTTCGAACTCGCAGGATGGTCACGAGTCCCCGATGTTTCCAAGAACCTGGGGCCCCCAAGGTAACCCAGATGCGACCCATGGATTATGGTATATTTACCTACATGAATGGCTTAGATTTATAATAATAGGTAAATATTCGATTGAACCATCGAGGAAGGGTATCCCAATACATCATCAGACATCTATCTGAAACCGTTGTATACGTGAATGAGTGCTCATATCGGCCAAACAAAAACACCCGAGGTGTTTTTAGTGAAAAGGGACAGGTTTTGAGAGGTAGGGTTGATTGTATTCCTGTTTTACACATGAAAAAAACCTAGTTGTCTAGGGTATATAGGGGAGTATACTACACAGTTAAATGGGGATTGCAATAAAGCATGAAATAAGGATCCTGTTCTTAAACAACCACAATTTCATGGTTCAAGTATCCAGCCGGGTTTTTTGAACGTGGGAATCATTTGTGATCTTAGTTGGGTTGCAGCATATGACCTGGACCAGATTGCCGCCACTGATTATAGAGGTCTCTTACAATTTTATCAAATTCATAATATGTCACAAGGTGACAATCCCGAAACTGGTTTTGGTTTCGAAGAACCCAGTTGAAGGAAAGATATTTTTTTGATTAATATGGTGAAAGGATGCGAGCATTGCTCAAATTGATTTTTACAGGTTGCCCCATCTCTGGAAGATGCTGGAACCATGACGGACTAAGGGACCTGAGATATGCCAAACCCCAGATATCCTTTCTGATACACCCCGGAACGCTAACATGTCCCTTAAAAGGGGGACTATTTCAATAGGAAAAACATCTTCCAACCATTGATTTTCAGGCGACATGTTAGTTTTCGGGTGTGTATTGTTGCAGCAATGTAGTCTCAACCCTGTTTTACTCGAAAGGGTGGATCGGATCCGGTGCGTTTCTTGGTTGATGCTCAAAAATATTTAGATGTTTTCTAAGCTTAGGTCCACTCCGACTCCCTTGAGTTGTTCCATTTTTTTGGGGTCCCTGTATACAACATGAATATCTCCCAAAAAAATGAATCAATGAATCACCATGTCCTTTTAACTTTTGGCGACCTCACCTGATTGCCTTGACTGAATCCTTGGCAGGTCTTGGAAAGCGAGCAACTTCCAGGTGAGTTATATCAAGAGGAGCTTGTCTTTTTTTTGCCCTGCTGGGCTGGCTGAGTTTTCGGGCTGAGTTTTTTTTGATGCCTGAAAAATGAAAAGATTCGAAGTGAGTTGAGAGTTAAATGGGCCACATTGTGTTTTTTTTCAAAAAGGTCATGTATACACTTGATCAGACCTGATCCTTATTTTACAATAAACGGAAAGGAACATACGACAAGCGACCGGACTCGCCAACAGTTTGAGGCTGGGGTATTTTTGTTTAAATGTTTGGCGAAATCGCTGAACTCTTGAATAGGAGCATTCATCATTCCAGGATGAAGTAATATATATACCTAGAACCCAAATGACCCTTGTTTTGATTGGAAGAGGCCTTGTTTTGGAGGGTTGACCTTCAAAAATAGAGGTCAGTTGGGTTCTAGGTATATATAACTTGTTGTTCATGAGAAACCAGGAAAAGCCCATCCGTTGTACTTGTGCTTGTATGGGAATGTCGACCCTAAGATCGATTTTGGCCCGAAAACTCACACTCATACACACTCATACTCAGGGAAGTTGATATTCGTGTTGATATATCCCAAGAACATCCACGAACGATGCGAATAGCAAAAAATGATAACTTGCACATCATCCACCAAGAGAAGGATTAGAATCCTTATTTAAGGAATGCATATTTTCCTGAAGTTCCATTCGTTCAATATCAGGGGCCCGTTTGTTTTTTGTCTGTCTCAACCTGGTTCACCATTTTGTCGAAGCTCAATAGGTGTTCCCGGTTTGTGACAGGAGCATAGACCTATGGCTGGTGCGGATACGGCAGACCTGCCGGTCAAGGACAGTTTTTTTTGACTCTAGCTGTGAAGTGGGGGGGTAAAAAGACTCATAAAATGACCCTGCAATATGTTTTATCCAAAAATCTATTGGGGGGAAAATCCCAGCCATGAACAAACTAAATCAACAGCCTCACGTGACCTTGCCTACCACAGTGACTCTTCACGACTTGCACTAGAAGCGTCCAACAAGACCTCCGCAAATTCCGGAGATCCACTGCCATGTTTTTGGTGGGTAATTTTCAAGCTTGCAAACACACGCTCACCAGAAATCACGTGGTACTTCAAACAATGTATATAGTATATGTTTGTTTTTTTTGGTGCAGGTGAAATTCAATAGGATTCATTAAGATTAACCTTGGTGGACCGAATCGCCAAGTAGTTCACCATCCACTTGAGCAAAACTCCGGTCGGTTGGGTTATAGAGGGGATGATCGAAAAACTACCCAGTTAAATATGGATGAAAAAATAAGCAGTGATAAGGATCCCTGTTGCCTGTTACCAGGATTTTATGAAATGTCACGTTTGTGGGTTTTGATCACTGCTCACTTGGCACTGCTCAGTTGGGTGCTGGTACATCACTTCAGGGGTTACTTTGCTGTCACAAAAACGCCATTGGACTTGTTGACCTTTGAAATCTCCTACAAGGATCATGTGCCCATCAAACTCGTGCTTCACACAGATGAGATTGATCCTGACAAGGTGGTCCAGGACATATGTTGAAGATGCTGAAGTCTGTCTAAAATCCGCAAAATATCTCTAACAGAGCCAGTTGAAATCAGAAGGTCAGTTAGGAATTTTTTGTTGAACACCATGAAAAATGGTTGGTTAATATTTCGGGATGAAAATGGCCACTCTCTGTTTTCTGGCATGTACCTGCCAGTACAATGGGATGTTAGGGATGTTATGGTGTTTTTGTTGTAGAGCACCATAAGTACCCAGAACTTAAATCTGGAAATATTGCGGATAAGTTGATACACACATATACACACATTGAGTAGTTGAAACCGTCACCTACATTGGAGCAGTTCCAGCCAGGCCTGTATGGAATGATTTGTAAGCAAGTGAATCTATGCCAAGATTTCTTGCAATCCAAAATGTACTCTGTTTCTAAGTCTATATCTCATAGTATCAATATGTATCAATGTTATATATGTTATATTTACTTACAGTTGTTTGATATTTTTGGACACATGTCTTTTGCCACATTTGGATCTTATGATCTTATGGGCCTATGGGAGAGGGTGAATCACCTGCAAGCTCCAGGAGCCGAACTCCTGGAACGTGGCTGTCAAGGAGCATTCTGAAATTCTTCACGCCTATCGTCCTCTTGAAAAACAGTTCAACCCCCATTTCAAAAGGAAGGTAAGGAAGGTGTCTTTCCAAAAGCATCATTTTTCAGGTGCTATGTTAGATTTTTCGGGGAGTTAGTAGATTTGTGAAGTGGTGATTGTTAAATTCTTGATGGTTTCTATTGACATGATAAACCACTTCCTGTGAACATATTGCTCATTGTAGCTCATTTTGGTTTGATGTGACAAATCATGTTGAAAAGGGTGCCACCACTCACTGCCCTGGAAGGAATTCAAATTTTGTTTATAGCACAATGAAGGCAACACTTTTTCTCCCCTGAGCCCCCTATGAAGCCATCATGTGCTGAAAGGACAGCACTGGATCTTTTGCCTTGTCCGAGTTTTCTCGAGGTGAACGGAGTGACTTTTTTTTTTGAATGGCAAACTCTGAGATGACAGACCCGATGATGGAAGATTTACTCCCTGGAAGTTTCACAGTTCGCCGGGCCTGAACATTTAGCGGGCCTCAAAAGGGAAGCTGGATCGTCTTCCAACTATCATGGCTCCCAGGGGCGAGCTGTCAAACTTCAGGGGTGTACCAGGTGATCCCCTACCATTTATAAATGGGATTGTAAGTTATAAGCCTTATAAGTAGGGATATAACCCCAGTTACCCATTCATTTTCGGCCATGAAAAAAGGGGGAAAAACCTGTTCACCATTTTAGTGAACTGAGTTTCGGATTTGGCTTGTTGTAGATGTTCACATTTTCACCCGAAGGGCACAGATGTAGATACTGTAGATCGATATTATATATCCAATATACCACAAAACATATCAACACATCAAATATAAAGAAGTTTTGGTACGGGTCTCTGTTGACCATCTGGGATTTCATGCTCAATGTCAGGCACGGGTTTTGTTTTCCACCAGGCGATCGAGAAGACGATCATGGCACAGGCATCAAGTACTTAGAGGCAACGGTTTGATGGTTTGGGGGCCATACATTCTTCAAGAAACATACCTGGACCAGATTGCCCAATAAATGGTAAACTAGTTGGTGGTTTTGGAACATATTCTTTGGAATTTTCATCCCTACCTGGGGAAATGATCCAATTTGACGAGCATATTTTTCAAAGGGGTTGAAACGAAACCACCAACTACAGTAGTAAACTGTGCCAAAATCCAAAAAAAAAACAAGTCCCCCCCCCAAAAAGAAACACATTTTTTTTTTTGAATCGTTGGCAAACTTCGAAAAAAAAGCTTCCAGACCCTCGTGGATCTGGTCAAACTTCTGGCAGAGTCACCACTGAAATAGCTTGGTTAATGAGGCATTTGTTGCATGTGTTATTGACAAGAAAACTGGCTGCTATATATTAACTTAAATGCTGGGTTTCTTTGTCAACCCCACTAAGAGAATCGCCTCTGAATCTTTTCTCACCTCTCAACATTTACCTGTTGGCCAAGCATGGAGCATTGAAATTTACGGATTTTTTCTGTGTTTATTGGGCGTTTCTCATTCCTCAACAGTCAACCCTCCAACATTTATCCTAAATGGTCCGAAGAGATGTTGGCTATCACATCCACTGAAGGTGGTGAATGCCTTTAAGCGCCTGAGTTTGTCTGGAGTGCAGGCACTGATTTGTGAGGATTTGTGACTGACATTTTCTGTGATGAACTCGAAAAAGCATGTGACAGAAGATAAAGAATGGCAAGATCAGCCTGGAAGTCATCCCACTCCCGAACAGATGACATATATGTACAATCTTTATGATATATATATATATACATGTACGACATGTCACTTTTGCATACTTTTGCTCTCTACTTGTTCTCATCTTGTTCTCCACTTGTTGATGGGAATTCGCCACTTCAGGCATGGGTGGCCATTCTGTTGGTGACTACCACAGGGGAGATCGTGTTCAAAGGAATTCTGGCTCCCACCATGCCCACCTTCTGCTATCATGTCCGGGCTTCCTGGGTTTGGCTATTTGACAGCCAAGGCTGTTTTTTTGAACATGAAATGGACAAATTGTTTTCAGGAAAAAAGGAGTTTGATGATTTGATTTTGATGCTGTTTTTGAAAACTAAGGGTTGATGCAAAGATATGAGAAAACCCAAATCCATGTATCTACTTTTTGAGCTGGTGCCTTGAAAACATGTCGTTTTGTTTTTACATGTTCAATTGAACAATGCCGATTCGGAATCAACCGTCATATTCTCAGATGATGATTCTTAGGGTGTTTTTCATCACCGAAACGAAACGCATATTATTTTAAGGTTCCATGAAAGCATTCTCAGTTTCGGTGAGGCTATTGGATCCCATCCGGGATGGGTTGATGAGTTTCAAAAGATCCAGGCTTTTAAACTACTTCAAACAACTGTCAACTCTAAGATTTGAAAAAATATCCACCCAAACATGGGACGACCCGATGTCAAAATCATGTGAGTACACTAGGCAGAATTTACTAGTATTTGTTGTAATTTGGGAAATCCATGGAATTCTGGGAAATCAATGGAATTCACACATTTATTTGCAAGATTCAACTGCTGTTGCTGTTGAAAACTGACAAATTTGCGCATTTTTGAAACACCTCAGGTTTCCGAAACCATTCCACCTGGATGTAGTTTCATATGTTGATAATATATGCTCCTGGAAAGGAAGAAACCGAATTCATATGCTCCATGTATGGTATATTTACCTACATATTTATCAGAAGCTTAAGCCAAATGTAGGTAAATATCCCATACATAGAGCATATGGGATTTAGTAGATTCCTTCGTTTTATTTCCTCACTCAGCCCGAACTTCATGTTGGGTTTCGGTCATTGTAGCCTGGCCTAAGCTGACTTTGAAAAACAGCCAGCTTCAAGCCAGCAGAGGGGGGCAACCATTTGGATCCATTTAGCCTCCCAAAGTTGAAGGAATGGTTCACCTGAAAATGGCACCTGGAGATCCGGAGATTCCGGCTTTGAACACCAGCATTTTTAGGTTGCATGTGAAACTTGGGGAGTGTATATCATTAACAAGTGACCTTTTCAAGGGTTGTTTGGCGACGTGATGACCCTGAGGTGTATGGAACTTGCGACTCCTGCAATGTGTGGTATGATAAACATATCTATCCAACGGCGCAAGGGTCCGAAGCTTATCTTTTTGTTGCAAAATTCATGGAACTCACACCGCCAAGGTCAAATGTGAGATTAATGCATGGAACAAACCCAAGACATCCATGGTTTGATATCCCAGGTCCCAGATGCTCTTATATATGATGAAACATTTACTTAGATTGATCCCATAAATCCAACCCACTCACAGGTAAATATACCAGTCTCATGGAGCATATCGGTTAGTATGTTTTCATCGTTTTTGTTTCTTGAGATTTACTTCTTGCTTGTTTGATGCGCAAAAAGACGTGACTTCAGCCATATTTGAAACATTTGATCAAGGAAGTGGAATGCAATCACCAAATGAGCACTGTTGCAGCTGTGATATGCATCGAATAATGCGAACAAAAATAGACTAGGTGGTGGTTTCAAATATTCATGAATATTAATGATATTTACACCTTTGTTAAAGGAATAACAAGTTGAGATGTGGGTTTCGGGCATCTCTGGCTTCACTCCTGAAACAAAAAATATCGATTTCACCATCGCCAAGGATCATCTACATGTTGTGCTCTGCTGCCTTGCTTTTTGTCGTTGCCTTCGAACGGGTATGGGGCACCTAACTTCGACGTTGGTGGCTGGGGGAATGTGCAGAAAGCTGGCAAGTGATGTTGAAGTGTGTTTGCAGAGGATCATGAAATTTGATGCAGATTTCTGATTTCTCTCATCATGTATTATCTGTTATCAGTTATCACATGCTCTTTTTTGAATTTTGTTCAAAAAGCAAGGAACAAAAACCTATATGGATTTCTCCCTATCCAATCCATCGTCGGGTACGAATCGCTAAGATTCGCTAAGGCCTTCAAAGCCTATTTGCACGACATTGAACCTTATTGGAAGTTTTGGGGCGTCCGGATACCCTTGGCTTTTGAATCAGTTTTGGGGTGGGGGGAAAACTCTGAGGCTAGAAATGCATACATGATATACATGAATTTCTCAATATGTGGATCGTATTATCATGTTTATGTTGAGGAATCTTGGGAGGTAATATGTGAGCTTTCTGGGAAGATGATGAGAATCGGAAGTTGATTGTTCCATCCCCAAGTCTTTTGAGCCTCTTTCTTTGGCGGTTTGTATTACACCCCTGAAAAGTAACATGGTTCACCCCCCAAAAATGTGTTTTTTTTCGTATATAATATTTGTATATAATATACATTATATATAATATATATATATATATGTTTTCCTTTTTTAACATGGGCCTTGTTTAGGTGAACCAGCCATCAGTTTTCAATCATTATGTTTGTTTTGAGTTTTAGTCATGTCAATGAGTACGCTGTTTGCGACGGAATTTGTAACAGCTGGGGATCCCATCAGAAAATACGTGATTAAGCAACGAGGGACGTAGATTGAAAAGCACAAAGGACATTTACATCAGCGAAAACTAACGTGGCAATGGAAAATCACAATTTTTAAATAGGAGATGCATCTTCGCATGGTTGTTTTTCCAGTGTCATGCATGTTAGTGTTCTGGGGGGGGGGGGGGGTAGACGATGTAGATCATGACCCCACCTGTCCAACTTTGATTCTTGATCCTTCATCAAACATTTCGATGACATCTTCAAAACCACGCCTAATTCTCTGGGTGTTTCCAAAAATAGGGGTGGGCCCCCAAAATGGATGATGAAAATCATGGAAATCCCTCTTAAAATGGATGATCTAGGGGAAACCCACCATTTTCGGAAACACCCATCTGACCCCTTTTGCTTCGTCTTTGGCAAAAACATTTTTTCTTTGGGAAAATCCGCGAAGTTCAAACAGCGAAAAACTCAACGGTAGAGGTGAAGATTGTGGTGAGTGTGACCTACTTCCAATGGCTTCTCTTCAAGTGACCCACCAACTCAGTTGGATGTGATTGTGACGGTTCCACCGGACCTGGAGCTGTTTCTATCAGTTGGTATTCAAAAGAAGATGAGAAGATTACTGGTTGGTGGTTTTGGAACATATTTTTATGTTCACCCCTTATTTGGGGAGGATGAACCCATTTTGACGAATAATTTTCAAATGGGTTGAAACCACCAACTAGATTATGAAGTGAATATTTGGCACAATTATCTTTTTGAATTCTGAGGAAACATATACGTACACTGTCGGTTGCTGTACACTCTTGAATTTACCATTTGAGCAATGAAAAACACCCTGGTTGGTTGGGTTATATAGGGGATGAAAAACTACCCAGTTCTGTAGGGATTATTTCATACACCATTAATTAAGGATCCCGTTCTTAACCAACCGGGATGACTCATGGAAAGTAGGGCCGTGTTTTTTTCGTGGCTCATTTTGATTTCTGGCCCTTACTTGGAGAATCATCCCATTTAGTAAGTGGTTAATAACCACGGTTAGTAAGTCTCCTAACTGGGGTTGTTCCCTTTACAAATGGCCTAAATGGCTTATAAATGGTGGTTACTAACAATACTTACTAACTGGGATGATCCTCCAAGTAGAAGGACCCCCCAACTTTACCACAACCATCTTTCCTGTGAAAGGTACGTATTCCAGCTGGGAGATGAGAAGGCGGAACCGGCCGGCCCCGTAAAGGCGTTTAGGAGTCATATCTCAGATAGGCCACACCATGATTTTGCGTGAAAATCACTTCTATAACAAGTAGCTCTTGATAAATGGTCCAGGAAATTAGACATGAGTTATTAAAGAACTTTGAATATTCATTGTGGTGTGTTGACTTTTTTCTGTGTATGTCAGTGGGTTGACTGGTCAACATGACAATTTGGAGCGACACTGAGATCTATCTCTGGCACAGCCTCACTTGTGCTCTGGAAATGTGCGAGACCTAGGGTTTCTTGTTCATGTTTCGCCACACAGCTCCTGTTTGTCTTTTTCAACAAAAGGCTATTGGAGTCTATATCAGAGCTGGTGATCATCATAAGCATTCTCATTGCACGTGTTTAGATCCCTACAGTGCAGACCCTGAAATAGGCCATCATCAGTTGCAAATCCTCGTATGTTGAATTATTCATGGACGCGGGTTGATTGACACTTCATCCATCAGTCAGCAGTTTGCTTGGCTGAAACGTACAGTATCATTTTTTGAAATCTCATTTTTTCCGGTATACATTTGATGCGCGTTTTTTGAAAATTCTGGACCCCTTGAAACTGCAGGGAAATTCCAAGTTCCCTTCATTTTGGTACAATTCACAGTGGATTTTCGTTGTGAGAGACACTCCCAACCACACAAAACCCTCACGGTTTCATGGAATTGTGTTGGGGTCATATAAAGCCACAGTGGGATGTGATTTATGGCGTTGAGTTGCAACTTCCAAGGCCATTGTTGTGCATTCTTCATGCAACCTATGCCAGGGCCTCAATGATACCACTATGGCAAGCAAACTAAGGAACATATAGTACATGTATTTTTGAGTGAAGTTGCTAGGTTGAATTTTTTTTAAATGAAGAAGACAAATGTGCCTTTTTTTTCTCTTACATAAGGTAATTACTCTTCAAAGTGTTTGACTGTGTATCAATGACACAAATAAGATGTGTTTAGATTCATATTTCTAGATAATTAAATGTTGGGATCTCCCCCCAACCCAGAGTGCAATCGTGGATTTCGTGAAGGCTACTGTAACAATGTCTTAAATGTGAAGTGGTGCAAAAGACAACCTTGACTGAATGATGTTTGTGTGTGTGTTTCTATAAAAAGCATCATCAAATTACCCATTTTGGGGAATCAAACAATGCATCTGTAAATTAGGGTAATTTTGCAGGATTTTCCCTCATTGTGCATTGTTTGGGGTGATAAAACAATAACCCCTGTATAGGGAAAGTTTCATGCGGATGACAAGCAAGAAGGTCAAGAAGTATATATTCCCTCAGGTTTTGCTTCGATACTCTCTTGGTTTAGCGGAAAAATGGGATGTCTCTACAACGAGTCTCCTGTTCACCACTTGATGATAGAATGGTAGTCTTGCAAGTCTTCGAAGTTCTGTCCTCAAGCTGGTGACTTACTTATTCTTCAGCTTTTTGCCACTGGCCACAGGAACAGCACTTTGACATTTCACAAGCGGAGTTTTTTTCTGACAAACCAATTATTTGAGATATAGTCTACATTACATGTCCATTCAGTTATTATATAACATCATATAATATAGAACGCCTCATTATTGCCTAACAAATAGTCAAGTGATGCTCATTACTGCCTGATAAATATAAGCAAACGGTATATATATGATTACGTATATATGTATATTTGTGAGTATATGTATACATATATATATGTACAGTGTATTTATATACATGTACTGTCTAAAACCCACATTGTCCCTTGCAATTTTGGCACTTTCAGTATACTGGAAAAACCTGAATCTTTCCGGACGCATGGGACGCATGTTTCTGGGAGCTTCCAGTGAGGCCTATCCCTATGGAAAAGATTGGGTCAACAATTTGCTCGATGAACTTCCAGAGACGAAGGACGTGGAGACTTGACATGTTGTACTCCCTTTTCGTAAAAGCTTGCTGTAGGAAGCAACTTTTGAACACACCAACTTAGGTTTTTTTTTGGGGGTTGCCTCCTTCACTAAGAGATTGCTGCAGGGAGTAGTTTTGAAACAACTTGATGGGTTTTTTTGGATGTTTGGAAGAAGTTGGAAGTGAAGTTTGGTAATGTAAGTGTCAACGATTTAATCATTTGTAGACAGGAAACTTGATATGTGTTTTTCTTTAAGCAGTTGAGTTGATGCAGGCAAACCCATTGTCGAGGATACATGCAGGTTTCACAAGAAGCTTCCATTTGAGAGTCAAACACCCTCCAAATTGGTTTGTTTAAAGAGAAACTTCTATTTTACCTATATGTCTATGTATATAATCATTGTATATCTACATATATAATACTATATATATATATGGTACACACCTTCCCCCTATATATACAAACTTCAGCCACATTTGTTGAGATGAACGTTTCCACCTGCCCTTGGGCCAGCATCGCTGGCGGTTCGCACCGTCAGTGTTGCCATCATTCTCCTTGGATGTTCCATTGGTGATCGGATCGATGGGTTATAGGTAAGCCCAAGGAATACACCCATTTATCCCATCAATGGTGAAATATCCCATATAGTAGGTAACTGTATATTAAATATATCCCGATGCATCCTGGCTCACCTTCTGAGAATGGTTTCATGGAACCTAAATACCTTTCGTTTCGCTTCGGCGATTATACACCCCTTGCTCATCATCTGACGTTCGGTGATTGGATCCGTAGGGTATATATACGTATTTACCTACATGAATGGTCAATCTTTATGGTTAGTTTTTATGGTAAGTCTAGGTAAATATACCATACAATACATTGATCCGTCATGGGTATTATCATTTTACTGGGCAACTTTTATTGATCCGATCACCATTGATCCATCCACTTCCTGGCCGGGACATCCGGTTGCAGGATCATACATCACCTTCCAACGCCTATCGTGTGACCAGTGAGGAGGCAGGGAATATGGCAAAATAATGAAGGTATGGATGGGAAGGGATGAAACCTTGAGATTCTATCCTTTGTCTTTGTTGTTGTTGTTGTTGTTGTTGTTGTTGTTGTTGTTGTTGTTGATTTTGTTGTTGTAGGGGTTAGGATGGAATAATTGACATACATCAAGAAATCTAATGGAATCTCGTCATGAAAGAATTTGCCATTCATGAAATGGCATTCACTTTGTTCTTTTTGTCGTCGCAGCGAGTGAAGGTCTAACATCAGACAGATTCATTTGGAGCAAGCTCAGCCAAAAAACAATTGTAGTTTGCAGGTGTTTACAAAGATGAACACCGAGTTGATGTCAAAACAGCCATATCATCATCTTGTCAAACGTTTCAAAAATCCTGAGTTTCCCAGATAAATCGAGTTGCTTTGTTGAATCTTTCCTCGAATGCTTTCCCATCTGAACAACGTTTGTTTGACTTTTAGCAGCTTTTGGGATGCTACAAATTACAAACAACACTTTGGTGGCATCATGCCACTTGTGGGTCCTATATTCCTCCGAACCTTGGGGAAATGATCCAATTTGACTAGATATATTGCTCAACTAGGTTGAAAGCATCAGCTTGTATATATTACATATATAAGCTAATAATATATACATACTGTATATATATATATATATATATATGATATCATAAATACACACAGAAAAGGCACCAACCGGCTGAGATTCGGTTGCAGCCAACGTCCATGAACCTTGCCTGTTTGGTTTCCGTGGTTTCAGGCCATGTCCAGGCTTCAAGTGTGCTGCCGGAAAATCCAGAGGTTGCAGTCGTCTCGTCGTTGCCGTTGGAGGGGTTGAGGTTTTCAGGAGTTGATTCACTGCAGAATTTGGATACGGTAGGAGATGGTAGCAGGTAGTGGATTTTTTTACGGATTCTACCATGGGATAAATCACTCATTTTTTTGATTGTTCACCACCATTTGGAGAATATGTTTGTCATTTTTTTCCAACCACCGAAACAAGCAAATCAAAGATTGTATTTCACATTACTGGGCAAATTGTAGCCACCATTCACAGCCGGTTGGGCAAACCCCCAAATGGTGGCGATTGTAAGGGGATGCTTTCACCTAAAATGCTCGACATTTAGGGTTAGGAATTATAAGACTTTGGCCAGATATTATATACTTACGCTTACATACTTACAAATCAATGCAATATTTTGTAGATACATCCAACCAGGACATATATACGATGTATAATTATCTTTACACATCACACACAATGTCATATAGATGTTGTCTAACACGCGCGGGATTACCCACGATTTGGTCGCTTCTTGACCGCTACTGTCTGTAGGTAATTGCTACATTCCGATGGTTTTTTTTATGTTTTTTGAATTAAATGTTTTCTTTTCATTGATTTTTGCAATGAAAGGGATCGCCAGAATTCCAATTCACGCCCGCAAAGTGCCAACAGACGCATTTAAGCTGAGTCAATATAAACAGGCGCACCAAACCGCCGGTTTAGCATCCCTCCTGCGTTGTTAGCATCACATAAAGGTGAACCTTTATTGAAGGGTTCCTAAGACACTGCAGACCTTGCTGTCACTCCCAAAGAGGAATCGGAAAAAAAAACATTGGGTGAACTGATAGCAGGCTTCATGATTGATCAATTCCAGTCGTTGACCGTATACGTACATAGACTTCATTTTGAACAGAATCTTGGTGAGGAGGTACTTGGAAGATTATGATGCCTACAAAAGATACTTGGATGATTTTCTGAGCCCGAAAATTGTTGAATTTTTCAAAAAGTCTAGACAAGTGACTTTTATTGACACACCCACACACACCTCTCTCAAGCCGGAAAACCAAAAAATCGAGACCTTCTCCGTGCACTCAACACCGAGACCTGACACACCGCTGCCTACAGGTGTTTCTACACCGCTGGCTTATTTGTACCTTGGCAATAGGCAATATGATCCGAACGAGTGGAAATGTTTTGGAGGAACTGGTGGGCTGTTTTGGACGTTTTGATTCGGAATGTAAGTGGTTTGTTGTTCCAAGACTTTTTTTAACCCACCAGAACATGTCACTGGTGATGTGATGAGTTTCTAGTTAAACAACTCCATGTGATAGGTTGATTCTAAAAGAAGAGACCGGGAGAAGTTAGTAGGTGTCTAGATGTCAACTAATATGGGTTATCTCCATTTCCAAAAATTAAGTCAACCAAAACGGCCTGAGTTTTGGATTCTGTCATCTAAATCGAACCCTTCCAACTATCGATCTTTGGGTTCACTCGCCGTTAATTTGCAGGGGTGTGGTTCAAAACAGATGGACTTCCCCACAAAACTGATTTACCTATGATTTCACCATCATATTTTGAGCCTTGAGGTATCTATATAAATGAATCTAAAATGACATGACATACTGGGTATCGTTTTGCTGCAGAAGCTTCACAAGTTCCAGTTCCAGGGTCAGGTTGGCACAAATCCACAGGTTTGAAACTGGTCTAACCGGTACAGACAAGACATGAAAATCATGAAAAAAAAATATATATGCGCATATGATTTTTTGAAGATTATGTACAATATACAATATACAGTTACAAATGCATGTCCACCGGTGGACCGGTTTCAGAGTTGAAAAAAGTAGTCATTGCAGAGACCCATTTAAGTACATAATCCAATTTTGTAAGGAATCCTTTGTTCCTTCAAGTCAGGGTGAACATCACAGCAAAGAAGTCTCGGTGGTATCTTCCTGTTAGTCACTGTATGCTTAATGTATATTTCGCTGTATACTCATCGTTCTTTACTCTATGTTCATGTATACATGTATGCTCAATGAAAAGTTGTTGGTGACGTGATACTCTGGTACACGACGGCTTTATACATTGTAAAGCATATATCACGTCAATGTCCAAGTCAGGTTTATTTGGACAACAGGCTTGCTTACGTGAGATTTGAGACAAGTAACAATGTATACGGTATACCCACCATATTTTCATGAGATAGTACTGTACTTGTATCTTCAGACCTCTAGAATTTCAGCCAATGATTACTTGGCGGTTCATTCTGTTTTTTATTTATAGATCTATCCGAAGACTCCCTGTTTTAGAAATGGATTATTAGTTGAGGATATGCTTAAAAAACCCAGCAACATTAGGCACAAACCTTTGGTTGAACATCATCCAAGAAGCCCCAAAAAAAACATCCGAAACCTGTGACGTTTCGAATACCCCAAAGGTGCTCTCTGCTTCAGCCAGCGTGCCGACCTTGGTGGTTTTCTGCCGAAAAAAAAATTCCCAGAGGATCAATTAGTAGGGTATATTTACCTACTATTTGATCATAAATATCAAGCATTCATGTAGGTAGATAGAACATACCCTAAAAACAAAACCCACTTTACCTTGATCTTTAGGGGTTATAACTTATAACGCCCATTTTTAGGGCATTAAAACGCCTTCCGAATGTTTCCATGGGTTTTTGTTCGGGTCCTTTTTGGTACATGGGAATCCCATGGGCTTCGTCAAATTGAGCGGTAAGGAATCCTGGAATAATCCTTTATACTCTAAACTGGGGGGAGCATCCCATATAGGTGTTTCCAAAAAAAGGGGTACCCCAAAATGGATGGTTTATAATGGAAAACCCTATTAAAATGGATGATTTGGGGGCACCCCTATTTTTGGAATTATCCATATACAGTGCTATATATTTTTTGGCTAGGACTTTTGCCGTACATTTTGCGACGTCGCATACAGTATTCCAACAGCCATGAGCGCTTTAACCCTCCAGGCTCAAAGGCGCGCAAAAGCGCAGATGGGAAGATTTCCAATGTGACTATATTTTCAACGGTTTCAATCGGGTCGAAGTCACCAACTAGTTATTTGGCCAAGACAAGTCCGACAATTCAATTAGATGCTCTATCTGTACCTGCAAAACAAGCCATGTAAATAGGTCATGCATGTTGGTAAACATATACCACACCATCGAGGCAGACCGTACATGCCATCATGTACTTGAAAACGAGCAGCCAATCGTTGCAGGTGCTGATCATTTGCTGGAAGAAACCTTAGTGTGGGTTCAGTGGAAGAGGTGGAACTCAAGGTTTGAGGTTTGTATGTTATGAAGTAAAATCCAACATGAAATTTACATAAATTTGTGCAGGAGAAGCCTCCCTTTAGCTCGGAAAGTCCTCTTGGAATTCTTGAAATGGTTTGTTGTAGGGAACTTAAAGGCATGCACCCCGCTTGGTTGTTTGGAATATGATGCTTTCTCGTCCATACCTCTGCGAGCTTTTTCTTTTGGGGGCAAGTGTGGCAGATGTTGAAGTTTGACAGATGTGGACTTCTGAGATCAGTGTGTGTGTCTTGTCCCACAAACACATTAAACAAAGTTGCTGTCTCTTGGACAAATCCTGTATGCGTCGCCTGTGCAAGTAGAAAATTTGGTTGTTGTTGTTGTTGTTGTTGTTGTTGTTGTTGTTGTTGTTGTTGTTGTTCCTGCCACATGTCCCCTCCCACCTGCGTTTTTCATTAACCTCCATCTGCAAACAACGACCAATCAAATTCGAGGTTGTTGCCTCCTTCCATGGATCTCCAGACGATGCCACCGGTCTACAATTTCACCTGTGAAGAGGCATCCCCAACTCGGAGCATCAGGTGACCCACGCTATAAATCCCCCTTCATGTGGTAAGGTGGGAGATGGTCATAAGAACTTGCGCATATTAGCAAAACCCAGAGATGCGTAAGTTAGGCGTAAGCTGGGGCATACGTGAGTAAGATACTGGTATCCCCCGGCGCAGCTGCTGGCACTGCGGCCACGCAAATAAACTCCGAACGTGGCATCGTAAGTAATTCGAACTTAGCACCTTGCGAGATGAAGAGACATTTTTACTTTTTAGCACGGCTCACCTGTTGTTTTTCCACACAGTTTTCTACTTGGGTGTTTCCAAAAAGAATGGTATCCCCAAATCATCCATTTGTTCATAGGGGTTTTCCATTATTTTCATATTATAAAACCATCCTTTGTGGGGGTGTTTCCCTATTTTTTGGAGTGCCACCCACTTGTAGGAAATCCCGGAATTCAAAGTGAGGAGCTTTGGGTTCGATGATTTGGCCATGTTTGGCTGCAGGCCAGCGTTCCAGATTTCCTCAAGGCCTTACACTGCTGTGTCAGTGTCAAGAGTTGGTGGTGCTGGTGGAGGTGGATGTGGAGGTCGTTGATTGTGGTTTGATGATGATGATGAGGATGATGATGATGATGATGATGATGATGCCTCCCAAATCATAGTCATATCACCCCTTGAGGGAAGAAATCCGGCTAACCAGTTGATATGGTATCGCATTATCTACAAGCTTTCATAGATGTTGGGTGTTTTGTTTTCGATTTCTGAACCATCAACGGTAGTAGCGTACTTACCCTCCAGTAAACTAACTTGGCAATGAAAATCCACCTTTTCCAATCGAAAATCCAGTAGAAAATACATCTTCAAATGGTATGTTTTTGCCATTGGCAACTCTCTTCTTGGAAAACACTGGTACCCTGGTACCCCACAAGGAACACCACACGGGCGACCACTGGTTAATCCATCACTACGATGGGCTCGGAGCTCAGTTTTGGGTTGAACAACCGGGACCCGTGGAAAAACCTCCTAAAAAGACACCATGTCCTACGAGGCCTCAATGGAAAATAAGATCTTATAAGTAGACATGAAGTAGGAGATCGCTACCAATTTTAAAATGTCACTGGTAGATTTTGTTGCCATCCCTCGAGTGGGTACAATGTCATTGCACATCAGGTAGCAGTGCAGCAAAGTTTGTCGACGTTGCCAACAGGTGAAATAGAAGGGTCAAGTCCTCCAGATAATTTCCAGTTTCAAGTGACCACCAGGAGTACCAAGCCCTAAGAGTCCAGGTATACAATACGGAGCTATTTCTGTGAGGTAAATATTTGGATGAATATATTATATATATTATTTTATATCATATTTTATTCTATTGATATTATATTATTTTACATTGTATTTTATTGTATTGATATTATATTTTATTCTAGTATTCTATAAATATAATATCAAGATAATGTTGAATTATATTATATCATATTAATCGTATATTAGTATATTATATTAATATAGTATATTGATATATTATATTTATATATTATACTAATATATTAATATGATATGTTAATATAATATATCAAATATTATATTAATTTATTATATTAATATTTTATATTAACCTATTATTTCAAAATGTTACATTAATACATTATATTGATATTATATTTATATCATATCAATAGTACATTAATATATTACAGTAGATCATTATATTGACATTTTATCAGTTTATGTTTTTATCATATCATACTATATTATATCATTGTATTGTATTTCATTATTATCTTATATCAATATATATCATATCATATTATGTCATACTATATCATGTTATATATTATTTTATTATATCATGCTATATCATTTCGATATCATTATATATCATATTTTTTTCATTATATTATATCTTACTGTATCATATTATATTAGATTTCCACAGCTGCACTACCAAGGTTACCATTTGCAGGGCAGGAGTGGTCTTTGGGACCTTGAGAGGGTTGAGGGGTTTGACTTCGTTGGCGTTAAACACAGGGCCAGGATAAACCACACAAGGTTTCATTGCTAGTATTTTTGGTGCCAGCGGTGCCAAAAACGCGAGGAATTTTTGCATAGATAGTACAATATATGGAACCACTTTAATGTTTCTGATGTGTTTTTTGTTTTGCCAAACACATCCAAATATGGTTTGTCTGACAAATTAGGACGCCCCCGAAAAAACAATCACTGGAAATTTTCACCCCAAGAATCCTTCGGCACGTCCTAAGGAAAGGATTCCACCATATTACACCGATTGAATATGGGGATGGGATTGCGTTGTGCAACCATCAATCCTATTCCATTGGAATCATTGGAATGGGTTTGGATTCTTAGGGTCACTTCAAATCAGGAAAGCCAACTGAAGTTTAGGGACCTTCATCTTAAGACATCCCTCATGAACCCCCAACGCTGGTCTGTGCCAGGATGTTTTTGTTTTTTTGAATTCCGCTTCATGATCAGGACTCACCAAGCTATAACATATCTAATATCATTCTGAATCATTCTAATATCTCAGGATGAGCAGGTTATTTGAAAATAAAAGTCCAGTTCCTAGCCAGACCCATTGAAAGATCCATGTATGTTATATATTAGTATATTTACCTATA
The DNA here is from genome assembly GCA_000507305.1 of Breviolum minutum Mf 1.05b.01. Lineage (NCBI taxonomy): Eukaryota > Dinophyceae > Suessiales > Symbiodiniaceae > Breviolum > Breviolum minutum. Next base: position 16,742 of record DF242247.1, on the reverse strand, counting down.
TTTACATTAAACATCAAGCATCCATACGAGTAAATATACCATTCCCATGGATTCTATGGGCTTCTTCAACCGTGAAACGTGAAACTTATTCCACCAAACAAATCAATCCCCACTTGGCCGAAAGACGAAAAAACCAAGGCTTCCACTGTGTGGCTCTCAACGCTTTTATTGTCCCCTCGGGTAGGGGAGCCGAGCAAATCAATCAAACGATGAGAGTCACAACCGGACCGTGAAGGGTCCCAAGCCACATGGATGGATAGGAAATCTCCCACCAACCATGCCAGCATGGCACCTTGCAGGTATCCACCCGACACACCTTTCAGTGATGGTTTTTTGGGTTCGAAACTGGGTGAAATGCATCTCAAATATTGTTTATTTTCATTTTTTAGCCCTACCAAAGGAAATGATCCACTTTGACGTTCGCATATTTTTCAAATGGGTGGAAACCACCAACTAGGAAATATGGTTTGTCTTTTTCCTGGTGAAATGCAAAAGAAAACGACGCTGATACTTTCTCAGATGATCTCAAGAGTTGTCTGTCCGTCATGAAATAACCATTGATTTTGTTGCCAAGTTGGAGACTTTCCATCTCTTAGCTCCTTTCAATAGTTTGGTTTGGTGGCAACTTGCAAAAAGACTAGGACATGGCCAAGAAGCAATGTGAAGCAATGAGGGCCTTACATAACTTCCACCTTGACGCAACCAAAGATTTTGAAAGCAACATCACAAGATATCGTATCTACCATCATGTCATTTAGTGGTTTCAACTAGCAGCTCTTAGTTTCATCTTCTCTCTTTCTTTGCATCTCCTTGGAAGAAAGACCGCATATCTTCATCTATAGCTTCACTCACTCCCCCAGGGTATCCAAAAAGGAATTTCCAGACAAACTACTGGCATTACTGTAGGTACCATGAAAGTTGGAACATGCTTCCTGTTTTCCATGTTTTCCTTGGCCATGTTACTTTCAAACATCATCATGTCTTCCAAAAAATGACAGACAATAATTTTTCGCCATAAAGGGTGTTTGGGTTCTGAGGTATCGAGGAAAACCTCAGGTTTCCTGTAATGCCACGGGGCAACTGGAACTGTTGGGATACCTCAGTTGAACCTGTTTGTATCACGGGGACAGGGTGTGACTTGTAACTGCTTGAGTTTTCTGGAATGAATGTTTGATACAAAGGGGCTGGTCTATTTAGCTACACAACTAGGTAGATTTGGGGTGTTAAATGTTTTCCTAAATTCACCGGCTTCCCCATCCAGTGGACCTCAAATAGAATAGGTACAAATCTATACAAATCTGTCCCTCTTCCGGATGACAGGACTCCAATCAACGACTCCAACATCTTTCGGCCTGTTTTCGATGGTTTGAAGTTACAGAGGTGGCCGGTTGTTCACCTCCAAACCTGAAGACCAACATTTCTCAGATGGCAGTTTGTTCAATATGCACATCATTTTGGGTGAGTCATAGGGCTGTACGTTCCAATTTGGTGGAAAATAATGGCCAACACATGACTTGGCTGCATATTTTCTTGACAAGGATTTCATGTCGTTCAACAGGAAAAGCCTGTTGATGGTCAAGCATTTGCAAGCCTGAGTCCAGGACCCCCAAACTGTCAACATGATCAAATTGGCGAATTTCATGGAGTAGAGCGGCTCCATAGCACAGGCAAATAATGGCGATTTTGCAATTTTCATTGCATGAACCGCATGTCTATTGATAAAAAAGCACAAATCAACTAGGTGGTGGCAACTCAAACATTTTTTATGTTCACCCCGAACCTTGGGGAAGATGAACCCATTTTGACGAGCATATTTTTCAATTGGGTTGGTTCAACCACCAACTAGTCAATCATGATGTCTAGACGGTTTGTAAGACTTCATAATTTTCTCACTTTCTGTGTCTGGCTGTGAATACTCAAGGTAGGTGACGAATAAACCGCCGCGCGTGAGGTATGGCACTTGCGAGTTGGTCGGTTGCGGCCCACCATTGAAGGCGGGCGACTTGGGGTTGGAGGAAAACGAACTTCCGTGAACGTTGAAGATGTGTTGGATAATTTGGATATATACTGGTGTGCATGTTTTGGAAAATCATATATTCTGATTTCTGGGTGTCTGTAATTTTTGAAGAATGTTTTTTCTCCTGATAGTTGGGGTTGATCTTCGTTGCAGATGATCATTGCTTTATTTCATGTTGATGTTTTTTTTCTGCAAGATCAATCATCCTCCAAGTGATATGTCATTTGAATTCGTTTGAGAAGGTTTACACCCCCAAAAGAAACTCGTCAGCGAGATATCTACAAAACATAACTTTCAGGCATTGCTTCAGACATGGCAATTTGAGTATAGGGAAATTCAACTTTCAGTAGTCACGATTTCGCGGGTGTTCCAGCCTTTGCTCACCTGCTCCATCACTATTTGCAAGGTTTTTTCCGGCAAACAACGGACCCTTCAAATGGATGATGAAGCTTGGTTCGTATGTTGCTATCATTATCATTCACATTGTCATTACTATTCCTGTATCCATTACCCTTCCTGAAAACTACCCTCCATGAAACTAACATAGCACCTGAAAATAGGGTCTCCCAAAAGGAAACTAGTCTTCCAACCATCCATTTTCAGGTGCGAGCTGTTAGTTTCAGGGAGGGTAGCTGGAACTGGAAGATTCGATTCGTTTTCCGTTGTCCTTAAAAGGGGCGTTGGGGGGTTTCGGTTTCCGGCCTAAGAAGGTGCTATTTGAAATGGATCCGACGCCATCCATGACATTGCCAAAAGGAAAGCTTTTAGGGGCCTAATTTTTTAGATGCCATGAAACCTACACACCCTGAAAATCCCCCCCAAAAAAACACTCCTTGAAAATAGGCTGCATGTTTGATCGCCCCCAATAAGGAATCTTCATCTTCCCATGGATTTTCAGGTGCCATGTTAGTTTCAAGGAGGATAAAATTTCCATTCGTTGCATCCCGCTTCCAGGTGGAAAATGCAGATCCAATCATCCAAGATGCTTTCGAGGTCCTTGGACGAGTCGTTGGACGGTCCGTTGGGACGATGTTGGACTGTTTTCATTGGCAATTTGTGATATGAACAAATCGGGCACCCCAAATTCATTGAAGATTTGAAGTAACTTTTCATGGTATGTTAAATCTAGTTGATTTTCAACACCTCGAAGTCTGGGACTTTTTGTTGCCATATCTTATCATGATTGGTGTGTGTATGGACTTTGAATAGGCTGGCCTACTGTAGCAATTGTTATTACTCTTACTTACATGTCAATGTCTTTGCATTTTTGAGTTGAATTGTCAACTTTTTTCGCTGTCAGAATTACTCCCTCCTCTGTGTCAAGAAATGTAAAAAAGTCATTCCAGCATAGGCAGCAGCCTTTTGGCAAGGAAAAACGTATCCTTTCACAACTGAACTTGGCCAAGTTGGAATTGGAGATATAATCGTTCGAGAACTCCTAGATAAAGAAGACTGGATGTTTTCATAAATCTGGAATGTTTCAAAATACATCGAACAACAAAAAAGATCTGGAAATGTTCCATGAAACAAACTAATATTTGTTTTATATGGATTCTTCCAAGTAAAATAGCGTCTCAATCCAAAATAAAACAATGTGCCAACATCCTTCACTTTTTCCCCAAGAAAAAAAGGCACGAATCTTCGTGAGACCTTCCTGGCTCGCTTAACTCGATACCCTGCAAGGCAGAGAAAGGTTGGACCAGTGGCATGACGGTGGAATATCAATGTGCACGAGGCTATGCTGGTCGACCGTTTGGGTGCCCCAAAATTTGCTGGTGATTTTTGAAGATGCTTGGAAGGTGACTTGATACAAAAAAACACATCACGTTTTATTGGTGGTGGTTTTAAACATTAGATGGACATTTTTCCCCATGTTTAATAGGACATGGTTGTTCCACGATCCTGTTTCAATCTATGGACCCATTTTCTGTTGTAAACTTTTTCATGACATGGCTCGGGATTGGGAGCGGTATACCCATGGGGGAAAGAGGAGGAACTAAACGGGTGTTTCCAAAAATANAAAAATGACTATTGGGGGGAATCTGAAGCCGACGTGAAATTTTGGGGTTGATGGGATGTTTTCACTAAACGACGGTTTGGAAACCAGCTGTGAAAATGAGATTCCAAGACCGTAAATATAGGAACATGCAAAAAGCATGTTGATGTTGTTTTTTGCTGGAACAGGAATCCTTTGTTTGAGAGGATCTGGAATTGCCTGGTAACTGATATATACCACCCAATGGGAAGGGATTGGCTGTTGTGAAGTATTCCAGCTGGTGGTTCTAGAACCCCCCGGTGGAAATACCGGAGTTCAGTAGAAATCCCACCGTTGTTTTTTGGGCTCCAAATTCTGAGGATGCATCTAAAGTGTTTGAACAGGGGTGGGGATCCCTCCCAATATATAAATGCATAATCTATAGACAGTAAACAGATAGATAGACTAGATGAGCTGGAATAGGTTAGATCTATAGACAGCTGGATAGATAAATAGATAGACAGTACTTGTAGATCGATAAATAGATAGAACAGTAGATAAATCATAGTTAATACAGAGATGAATAGATCGATGTTTACATATACCTATATATGTATATATTTGTACATATATACATTTGGATAGATATAGATAGACATACATAGATTGATAGTTAGATAGATAGATAGATAGATATATATGTATATACAGTATAGATAGTTATAGTTATACTGATAGAAAGATGGATGGATCAATAGATTGTTTTAGATAGATATATTTAGATACACAGATAGATAGATAAATAGATATACAGAGGACAGATAGATAGATAGATGAATAGATAAATAGATAAATAGATACATAGATACATAGATAGATAAATAGATAGATAGATACATAGATAGATAGATAGTTAGATGTAAGTGAGTTTGTGGATAGAGACAACTTAGAATTGTCCTACCTGACAAATTTAAGGTTGATAAACGTTTCATCATATCTCAAAGTGTATTCCTTGATTTTGACAAGGCGGCTAATAAACTACAATTGACAGCTGGAAATCCTGCACCACGTAGGAGACTTTTCCAACCCTTCAAAGGATGGCTAAGATATGAGTTTTGTACCTATATGCAGATCGAATTGTCATCATCATCATCATCATCATCATCATCATCATCATCATCATCATCGTCATCGTCATCATCATCATCATCATCATCATCATCATCATCGTCACCATTATCATCCCAATTTATCATCAGCATCATCACCACTGATGTGTCCGGGAAGAATGGGTAAGGTCAAAATCGTGAATCTCCTGAGTAGATGAATAGAAAGTGGACAAACATGGGCAGATTCTTTGGCACTTCACTTGGAGCCATAGTCGTAGTCATACATAGATAGCTGATGATAGTATATATATATATACACATATAGATTTATTTTCTATTTACACATTATGTTACGTGTACATAATTGAATATTATATATTTAACACGATTATACAATTGACAATACGTATATATATATATACAAATATATCACCCTCAACAGAAATCCAATGATTTCTCTTTAACAAAAATCCAACTCTCAGGTCTGCTACCTGTGGACCGGACGGCAACTGGAAGTTCGTTGGAGATGAAAGGCTGATGGCACTGGAAAATAGCATCCCACCGTGGATATATAACTGGATGGTTGATGATTTCTTTCAATGATGATGTTGTTGGTAAAATTTGGGAAATTAGTTATGCTTTTTTTTTAAAACATCCAAGGAGATCCTATTGAATTATAGCTTCCTTTAAGGGACGGTTATGTCAGATGAGAATGCATGGGCTGTCAGTGGCGAAGCACGTTTCTTGAAAAATCTAAGATTCATGGCCCCTTTCTTGCGGATTTTTCAACGAACATTGTTCAAGTTTGGAATTGCTGAACTAGGTGGTGGTTTCAAATATGTTTTTATTTTCACCTCTATTTGGGGAAGATTCCCATTTTGACTAATATTTTTCAAAGGGGTTGAAACCACCAACTAGTGAACTGAGGGGTCCTCATTTAAAACTTGAACAATGTCCATCAACTTTTCAAATGTTTGGATCATCTTCCAATTGAAGATACCATAGAATAATCCACACCATGCCCAGAACCGCTACTGTTTTTACAACTGATGTCTTGAGCCCAAACTGGAGTTTGGGATGTTGACAAAAGGATGGAATTCTGTGGAAGCAATTCCCGCGCAGAAGTTTCAATCAATCAAGCCTGTCGGGGGTCCTATCATAACCAGTCATTGATTTCTGGTTAAATTACAATGACATGATGTCCTTGCGAAAGTGATCTCTTGAAAAAAACATGTAGTCTATATAAATGTATATTTATTATTTGTTCTCTTCAGTCCTTTCAGATTACATACTAATCAAAGGAAGTTTGGATGAGAAACTTCCGAGCTACGAAGTTTTAAAAATGAGAGAGAATAGATACGTAGAGAATAGATGCCAAGAGAGAATAGATGCTTAAATGCGTAGAGAGAATAGATGCCAAGAGAGAATGGATAGCCAAGAGAGAATAGATGCCAAGAGTAAGAATAGATGCGTAGTGAGAATAGAAGCCAAGAGAGAATAGATGCTAAGGGAGAATAAATGCGTAGAGAGAATAGATGCCAAGAGAGAATGGATGCCAAGAGAGAATAGATGCCAAGAGAGAATAGATGCGTAGTGAGAATAGAAGCCAAGAGAGAATAGAGTAGAGAAGAGTAGACTGCATTTTTCGTGGCAGGCGCAGTGAGTGGTGAAGGTGGAGTGTGAGTTTTTGTGGCAGGCGCAGTATTAATACTGAAGGTGGATTGACTTTTCGTGGCAGGCGCAGCATTTTGTGACATTTTGGGAGATAGCCGGAGCGGGAAATGTTGTTTTTTCAGTACAAAGTCGTCTCCAAGATCGGACGAGTAGGGTCTCCGAAGCGGCGGGTGCGAGATGACGATTTTATGTTCGGATTCTGTTCGGATTATCCTGGAATCGTCGTTTTGCTGGCGGAATCTATTTAAGGGATTTCTCGCTCAAATCTTGAACTCAGAATTTCGTGGCAGGCGCAGTACTTGGTGAGGTTGAAGGGTGACTTTACTTGCCTCGCGCGTTGTAAGTGACGTTTCATATGTGATGCCGATAAGTCATGAGATTCTTTTTGCGTGGCAGGCGCAATTTTTGGTCGAGTTGGAGGCTGACTCTTGTTGCCCCGCGCATTGTACATGACGTTTCATATGTGAGGCGGATCAATCATGAGTTTTATTTTGCATGGCAGACGCAGTAAATTGTGAAGGTGGAGGCTGACTTTTGTTGCTCCGCGCAATGTGAATGACTTTGTATATGTGTCAAAGATCAATTGTGAGTGCTACTTTGTAGTACAGAGTAGTACTGGAGAAGTACTTTGTAGTTCAGAGTAGTTCTGGGTAGTACAGAGTAGTACTGGAGTAGTACTTTGTAGTGCAGAGTAGAACTGGAGTAGTACTTTGTAGTACCGGGGTAGTACTTTGTAGTACAGAGTACTACTGAAGTAGTCCTTTCTTTTACAGAGTAGTACTGGAGTGGTACTTTGTAGTACAGAGTAGTACTGGAGTAGTACTTTGCAGTTCAGAGTAGTACTGGAGTAGTACTTTGTAGTACAGAGAAGTACTGGGGCAGTACGTTGTAGTACTTTGCAGTACAGAGCAGTACTGGAGTAGTACTTTGTAGGACAGAGTAGTAGTTTGTACTGGAGAGCAGTATTGGAGTAGTACTTTGTAGTACTGGAGTAGTACTTTGTAGTACAGAATAGTAATTTGGATCACCACATGGTCACAGAACCATTTCGAACAACACAACGTGACCTCACAACCAATGGCATCTTAAGCTCATAACATTCCATCCCATTGCAGGGCACATCAGATAACAGTTCGTCACCATGACATCGCATTGCATCATGTGACATGACACAATGCAAACAATCACATTGCATCAAATGACGTGACCACCACATCAAAAGACATGTCATGACATGCCACGTTACAACTAAACCACAGTAGCTCACCCCACGTCAACTCACAACCAACCACATTACTTCATCTCACCCCGCAAGCAACTTCATGACATCAAAACAGGTCGCATCACCACCATGGAACAGCAGAAGGCTCGTTCACAGCAAAGCAATGGTTCGGGCATCGCGCTGGTCGGTCGCCTTGCGCGCATTCTATGGGCAAACTCTTTCTTTGCTACATATAGTTCTTTTTTCTTCCGAAACTTCCGCCCCCGGCTCGCCCGGGAACTACTGGAATATTTTTGAAATTGATAACCTAGTTTGGGAGTCAGGTTCTAACCCTAGGTTAGGCAGTTTATAACTATGGTTACCAAACGTTGATTACTTAGTTAAAAAGGGGGGTGACGAAGTAACGTTCGTGTTCAAACGCTGCTTCCGTCCATATCTTTACACCAGCTTCAATTCTGCTAGAGGCTGTTCCTGAGCCCAAAACGTTTTTGACTTCATTGCCGTAGGATGTTGATTTTCGTCACGAAGGCCGAAAAAGGAGGCAACTCATGAAAATTCCCTGAAGGTTGCCGTGACCAAGCAGCATGCCGCAAGCGATACGCAGCTGTTTTGAAGACAAACTTTGGTGTGATGTTTCTGTCCTGCAACTCCTTGCCCCCACCCCATCGCAGATGCATATGGATATGCATCCTCTCAATTGCGGTGATCGGTTTAATTGTGCCGTGGTTCTCATCTCATATTTGGACGAGCAGCCACCCGATGCTGAAAAAGTCCATCAAACTACTGTCTGTCCATGTGGCAGAAACCTCTTTGCCGTTGCCAACACCAGCTCTGTGCCCCGAGAATAAGACAGCGATGACGCAGACTGAAGTCTACAACCATTTTCTGAATGTTTGTAACCAAGAGGTGGTGCCCTCTTTTACATTTCCGACTCCCTTAGACGATCCAAAATTTCATGAAGGGCAAAAGTGCGTGACGGTTGTAGCAAATGTTGTTCTTGGTGGCTATGATGACTTCCCTTTTGGAATTCCAAAAGCATGGAACTCTAATGCAAGCAGGATCAGTTATGCATCCAGATATGGCATGTGTTGGTTTCTTTTCTTGGATTGGGACAGCAACAACAAGATAGTCCCATTGGAATATCGCAATGCAACAATTGAGGTTTGCCCATCATGCAATATAAGTATCACAAAGGTTGGAGCATGGAATGTGGTTGTTATCCCAAGCACGATGATGCCTTTGAAAAGCGTTGGTCGAAATTCAAGGCTTTTCAAGATGCTGATTCATCGAGCCTTTACAAATGCAGAGATTCTGGTGTACATGGATGGCAACTATCATTTGAATCGGGACAGAGAGAAAGTATTTAAAGATAGTTTCGGGAGAAACAGTTCGCAAATCGAAAAACTGTTCAGGAAGTTTGTGAAAAAGAGTTTGAGTACTGGTCCAAATGGCGCGCAACCTGCGTGGGTCTCGCCGAAACATCCTGTGCGATGTACACCATACCAAGAATCATGGTTAACATGTAATTTGGGTTTGAGTGGCGACCCAGGCGTTCAGCAGATGCATCATTACTATGCAGATGGTTTTCCCACCATTCCAAGTTATTATCCATATATGTTTGAAGGATGTTGGCATATCAGGGACCTGAAACGTGTGGAATCCAGCCTGATGGGTTGCGCTTGGATGGCTGAATTGTTGCGTTGGGACCAGCCTCGTGACCAGCTCAGCTTTAACTATGCCATTTGGAAGCTTTCAAAATGCATCAACATGAGAGAAGAGGACTTCTTGCGGGTTGGGGTAGAGCTTGCCGATGTCGTAGTGAGAGTCAGCAACCCTTATCATGGCAAAAAGCGAGAGAAGTACGGCAAAGACAAATGTGGACAACTCGTGAAATATACAAATCAATGTGACAAAGACCCTCAATGCAAGCCATGCAAACTACTGCCCGTCCCTGTAACACCAACTCTGTGCCCCGAGAATAAGACAGAGATGACGCAGACTGAAGTCTACAACCATTTTCTGAATGTTTGTAACCAAGAGGTGGTGCCCTCTTTTACATTTCCGACTCCCTTAGACGATCCAAAATTTCATGAAGGGCAAAAGTGCGTGACGGTTGTAGCAAATGTTGTTCTTGGTAGCTATGATGACTTCCCTTTTGGAATTCCAAAAGCATGGAACTCTAATGCAAGCAGGATCAGTTATGCATCCAGATATGGCATGTGTTGGTTTCTTTTCTTGGATTGGGACAGCAACAACAAGATAGTCCCATTGGAATATCGCAATGCAGCAATTGAGGTTTGCCCATCATGCAATATAAGTATCACAAAGGTTGGAGCATGGAATGTGGTTGTTATCCCACGCACGATGATGCCTTTGAAAAGCGTTGGTCGAAACTCAAGGCTTTTCAAGATGCTGATTCATCGAGCCTTTACAAATGCAGAGATTCTGGTGTACATGGATGGCAACTTTCATTTGAATCAGCACAGGGAGCAAGTATTTAAAGATAGTTTCGGGAGAAACAGTTCGCAAATCGAAAAACTTTTCATGAAGTTCGTGAACAAGAGTATGAGTCCTGGTCCAAATGGCGCGCAACCTGCATGGGCCTCACCGAAACATCCTGTGAAATGTACACCATACCAAGAAGGATGGTCAACATGTGGTTTGGGTTTGAGCGGCGAACCAGGCATTAAGGGAATTAAGCAGATGCAACATTACTATGTAGATGGTTTTCCCACCATTCCAAGTTATTATCCATATTTGATTGAAGGATGTTGGCATATCAGGGACCTGAAACGTGTGGAATCCAGCCTGATGGGTTGCGCTTGGATGGCTGAATACTTGCGTTGGGACCAGCCTCGTGACCGGCTCAGCTTTAACTATGCCATGTGGAAGCTCTCAAAATGCATCAACATGAGAGAAGAGGACTTCTTGCAGGTTGGGGTAGAGCTTGCCGATGTCGTGGTGAGAGCCAGCAACCCTCATCATGGCAAAACGCAAGAGAGGTACAGCGCCGAGAAATGTAGACAAATCAAGAGTTATGCCAATCAATGTGGCAAGGACCCTCAATGCAAGCTATGCAAGCTACTGCCCAGGGAGGTACAGTCAAAAAGAATGCCCTGAAACCAAAGCCAATTATCAAGATAGATGCAACCAAACAAGTGAATGCAGGCAGTGCAAAGCAGCTGCATGACAAGAACCTGGCAATGTTCCTGAGCTATGACAGATGAGCTGTTGGCTCGTGTGAGAGATGTTGGTGCCTTATTAGCTATGACAGCTATGACTCACCGCAAAGTCCCGAAGCTCACTTGGTCCGTATGAACAATTTGGATATGTGACGGCAGACTCACCTGCCCCTTGACAGTGGCAAACAGCCCTGCTCGCTCGGCGTTCGGAGTTGAAAGGTGGCCATGATTTTGTCAGCTCGACCAAGGATAAGGGAGTGATCATCAGTTAAGTTCCTGTGTTGTAATTCTTTATGGTAATGACATGATGTTGCATTATTTTGTTCAGAAAGACTTGACGGTTATTGAACGTCCGACCAGCCAACAGAAGTTTCTACCGTGTTAGTCCAAGCGGTTCATGAGTTTTTGGTGAAAAAACATCTAGACGTTGTGTTGCATCACACCCTTGAAAACTTCACTTGCGAGTCCTTGGCGTTTGATGGCATGGACCCTGACTTGATCATCACAAACACCAAAAATCCGAGTTGGTTCTTCTTCAAACAATGAATCAACGAGAATCAATATGAATCAAGTGAATCTTGGATATCTGGGACAGTTGAGATATTTATCACTCACCACCTTGATTGTTGCGAGCTGCTGGCGCCAGGTGTTCCTTGATTGGTTGTGGATCTCTCCAAATCTTCTTGCAGCACAGGCCCATTTTCGGGATTCGTTTTTTAACATCAAGGCTTTAGTTTGTTGCTTGCAGTTTAGGATCAATCAAGATAAGAGTCTTACCTCATCAGGAAAGGAACCTGGAAAAAATCAGACAACATGGACATCGCAAGGACATTTTTACACTTCATAAGTCGGATATCGTCGGATATGCAACCCACCTTCCAAAGTTGTAAGAGTTCACGCAGTGGAACTGCAGGCATGAAAATTCCCAAATTGGACCTTGACCACCTAGATGGTGGTTTCAAATATCTTTTATCTTCACCCCGAACCTTGGGGAAATGATCCAACTTGACTAATATTTTTCAGATGGGTTCAAACCACCAACTAGCCACAAGTTGTCACGTTTTTTCAAGAACAGTGAGTTTGACATCACATGTCGATGAGCATCCGGGATTTTAGCCTCCAAGATTTAGACAAATGCTTGCAGCTTGCTTCTTGCTGACACCACCAAAAAGATGTCTTCAAACAAAGAATCACCACACCTCAAACCGTTTTTCCAGCAAAAAATGAAGGTCAACATCACCAAACCACAACTCAAACGATTTTTGCAGCAAAAAATGCAGGTCAAACTCACCACACCTCAACTCAAATCATTTTTGCAGCAGCCAATTTGTTTGGAGGTTGACATGGAAAGATGGCCATTCAGTCGGATGGTCCTTGGCTCAGAAAAATGAGGGTAGGATAAACCCCTATATGTAGGGATGGATTAGGCAGGACCTCATTTGTAACTGGTGAGGGTCCATCTTGCGGGGAAGTTATTTTTTGTTTTCTCTGTCTAAGGCAAGAGACAATGACCATGGAGCTGCGCTTAGATTTTTTTGCATTTCGTTTCATGGGTTGATTTGTCGTTGTATTCAGTCATTCTATTGTGGTATTGAAATCAGCATCCCAAAATTCGGGTGATGTGTGTTTTCAGCTGTGTCTAAACGAATTCCTTCTTCAAGACTTCAGTTGGATTGAGAAATCTACAGCTTCAGATTGTGATTTGTGGATGTCTTCCCCCATATGTTTTTTTCTCACCGTTTTCAAAGCGGAATCCGTGAAAATTGTTTTGAAATAGCCGGTAACAAACAAAACACCCTGGGGTTTTCCGACGTGTTTCTGACTTTCAGACCGGATCACATGATCTGGACCGCAGCTACATGGGGGAAACGGTCCGGGGGACCGAGATGAGATTGGATCGAATCATATGAAGGACATCATATGAAATGCTCGTGTTCAACATGCTTTAGCATTTCATTGTGAAGTTGCAATCATAATATAGTCATCATGTTTTTTGGGGATAAGTGATGTTCCAATTTCGACATTGGTTGTTTCTTTTGTTTGGTTTCCTTCCAGGGGTGGTTCCTTTTAAAAACAGATTCCTTGCAGAATAAACAGATGTTTCTTCATGGCCATTTTCGGGAGAACTTGGAGTGATCAACTTCAGGGAAGTTGTGCTCCCCTGAAAATGACACAGCAAACATATGGATGTTTCCGAAAACAGTGGTACCCTCAAATCGTTTTCCATTATAAACCATCCATTTTGGGGTTCCCCTATTTTTGGAAACACCCATATTTTTGATGGTTCAGAAATCATGCACCATACCCCTGGATGTTTTTTTGGTTAAACTCTGTAAATAAAGGGGTAATGGGTTCCCAACTGACCAAACTCAATTAGATGCATGTGTTTTGGCCATCAACAGGATTGCTTTGGGCTGGTATTGTGACGAGTGGGCTTAGGAATAACAGCACCGGCGTTTTAGGGAGGCCTCTAAGATACAGCTCGGCTAGCTAATACAACACAAGATTTACTTTATGTGTTATTTGACAATGAAAGGGGCTCAGAGTCAAGCTTGTGGTTCAACATCTAGACATCTTCTGTGCAGTAGATATTGCATATTTAGTTGGAGATTATGATGTATCGGATTTTTTATTGTACACAAATTGAAGGCCAAATGATAGTGAAGGACCTGCTGACATCACCGGACACGACCAAATCGCTTGGTGCTTCACACTCACTGGGTTTAGACCGTCCGACTTGTTGGGGGATTCCCTGTATCTGAGAGTTTTTCCCAGTTGGTCGCACCATTGGCACTAGAGAAATTTGTTTTGAAAAAAGGGTCTGACACTGTGTGTATTGAACAATGTCCACAGTGTTTTGGAAGTCTCATATAAATATGACTTGGTCGAAAGGCCCAATGCATGCTTTAGTTATGTATGAGATGACTCCATACCTAAAGCATGGAATCCAATATGAACCGGGTCCCATGGCATGGAAATTCCTGCGAATCAATTCAACATTTCATGGCATGGAATTTGTATTTCTTGTGGAAACTGATATAAAATTTCCGCGTCGAAATGATGTACTCCTGGAACCGTTAAGATGCCCCGAAAAGCTGAGGAAAATGGAATCATTTTCAGGTTCTATGCCTGGGGGGGTACCAGTGAAAGCACCATATCGATGGATACTCCGGAACTCTTGTGACTTGTTATTTATGCTGATATATACAGATACACATTTTGCATGTACACTTATTGTATACATTATTTGTATATGTACATGTACCCTAATAGGTGCCAGACACTGCATAGAACCCATATGCTCCATGGGACTGGAATATTTACCTACTAATTTACTTGCATCTGGGGAATATACTATATATGGTACGCATCTGCCAACAAAAACGGCCCGGCTGCCTTTCACCCAGGTGCATTTCACCTGCTCCTCGGGCTATTGGGGTCGTCCTGTTGCCTTGTGTCACGATGGAGGCAATTTGGGACGAAAATTCGCTCCGCTGAGTTTCCATATATTACAGTCATAAGGGTTGAACCCTTTTGGTGAAAGGAAGAGTAGATTTTCGTTTTTGGATTTTATCATGTCTTTTGGGTTCTCTGTCAATTTTCAGGGATATTTGATTGTCAAACAGTTGAGCAATCATTTTTGGTGATCCATCATCAATGGGCTGATTTTATGATAACCCCTGTGAAACAAACAGTTTTTATCGGGGATGGCAACGGGTTAGCAAATGGCCACGCAACTAGCAGACATCGTTTGAAATATGATGTGGCGGATCCAAGAAAGGTCGAGCCATTTGTTGTCATAGTATTTTCGAAGCCTCAACCACACGTTCAACAAAAACGCCCTCACTATTGGGTATATGTATAGATACACCCTGGAAGATTAACATGGAACCTAAAAAATCACCCATTTAGAAAGGAAAATGATCTTCCAAACCTCCAGAGAATTATGTTCCATGTTGATCTTCAGGGGTGTAGGCTTCAATATCGTGTGAATTTCAATGTTTCTCTTGTGACTATCCTGCCGTCATCGATGCTTGACACAATTTCAACAAAAGATCGAGGTATCACTGACAAGAGCATGGGCAAAGACATGATGCGGCATCCCCCAAAAATAAACATATGTGTGTCTCAAAACACATAGTATGTGTATCTAAAAAAGCATACTGGGCCCCCAATCCATTGGGTTTTTTTCTCAAAGTGAACAATATTCCATTCTTGTTTTTTGTTGGACATTCCAAAAAGCATGTTTCGTCAGTTTGTTTCCTTGTAACAGAGGGTAAATAACCTCTTCAATTTTAAGAAGGGAACCCCATTGACCTTCATGATCTACGGTTACAGAGCGTTTAGGCAAGGCCCAAGATTTTATCATTATAAATCCGAAACTAGGGAGGTGGTTTCAAATCTATGTTTTAAGGAAATGATTCAATTTCACTCTTTTCAATTTGGGTGGCTCAACCACCATCTAGAAACTGAGGCAAAAAACCGTTATAAGATTTAAAAAAAACGTTTAGGCAGGGCACAAGAATATATATAACATGTCAAACTAAAAAGAGACCATCCCAAAAGGACATTTCATTTGAACCAACCATCTTCCAACCATACAGGATGTTTTTTCAGAAACAAACAAATTAGTGTCTGTACTTGGTGGTTTGGGTTGGTGGTTTGGGATTTCACGGGGTACACCTAAGTAACAATCCCTGAAACATAAGGGGATCCTAGGAATCCAAACCGCCAACCCAAAGCACCAATTTACCATTAGCTGATTTCACCCCGAAAAGACTTCCATCCCCGCAGGATCCCTTTCATAGGTGAAAAAAGGTTGGATTCCTGCCGCTTCTGTTGGAGGGTGATATGATTTCACCAGGATGGGAAATCTCTGATCCTTGCGTCGCCTTTGAAACATCTTCCAAATGCCACTGTAAAGCTCGATGGGTCGGGGCCCGACCTCAACGGAGGAAACGTGTGTGTCATGGGTGGTTGGAAGGAAACTAAGAGAAGGACCTTGGCCTTAAATGGTTTGTTGAGGTGATTTTTGGAAACATCCATTTTTAGAATCCACTGATGTCCAAGTAGCCAAGTAGCCATGCCTCACATCTGTTCGGAAGATGGAGGATTTGTGAAGGATATGCCATGCATGGATCACTTTGCATAAGTCAGATTGAGTGAAGGAAGGACCATAAGGAAAACCTTTGATACCTCCAGAATCTCCAGGAAAGTCTGGAGAGACGAGTTGAAACGAGTGATGTCGATGATTGAAAAAATGCTATTGTTGCAAGCGGGATGAGTTACAAATTGAAAGGTCATTTTCACCACTATTATATACCTTGTAATCTGTCACTTTGACACTTTCCCTTGAAAAATGTCTATTTTACCAATCAGTGCGCATTCTGAGTCATCCCATGACGAAACCAGATAACCCACCGAACTTGGTAAATGGTCAGTTTCACATCTATACTATATACTAGTCACCCTTTGAAAAAGATACCGTAAAACATCAGTTACTAAGTACGATAGATTTACCCTCCAGAATCTCCCCGAGTTTTATTTTGGGGTAAACCAGGAG
>DF242246.1:0-60442 GCA_000507305.1 Breviolum minutum Mf 1.05b.01 | reverse complement strand
CAGTTGTTGTTGTTGTTGTTGTTGTTGTTGTTGTTGTTGTTGTTGTTGTTGTTGTTGTTGTTGTTGTTGTTGTTGTGCAATGCCTTCTTCTTGAAAATGTCTCGGTGAATACGTTTAGCCAGCATTTCTTGTCACCCTTGGCTGGAGAGTTGTAGGGTTTGTATGGATTCGTTGCTGCTTCGAATGGTTTCGTTCATAGAATTGATGGGATGAATTGATAGGAACCGACTTCACAAAGTCAAGATCTTTTTCCGATCACATTCTGATCACATTCCATCCATACGGCGTCTGGGCAGAAAGCTGCACGCTTGGCAAAGCGAGCCGTTGACAGGATCAGTCAGGCGGTTTTTCGTCTTTTGGGGATGTTTGTCGACTCAACTTGTCAAACCTGCATCAAAAGTTCATTCAATTTGTAGATGTGCTTCATGTGCTTCTGTGTCCGGCCTGTGTTTGAAGAAGTGCAGGTGAAGGGCTGGTTCACCTATTATGCAACGGACTCGGGAAGGACAATTTTGGAAAATTTGTTGCGTTTGTTTACAATTCGCACTCGAAAGACAAAGGTGTGAAAGAAACATGAAATTAAAAAGATGCCAAGAGATGCGAGATGGGAAACGGTGTGAAACATGTTTTGAAGGCCAAGATGTGTCCAAGTAAGCGCAGCGCAAACGCGCAGTAATGGTCCAGTAATGGTCCAGTTGAAGATCATATGTTTGAGTCAACCTCAAACATCCTGAAACTGTAGGTGAAATTTGGTGAAATATCATGAAAGAGTCCAAAGAGTCCATTGTTTCCTTCGAATTTTGAGAGATCGAGCTGTGGCACTGTAGGTCTACCGAGTGTACACTGACTTGCAGGACGACTTGATCTCAGTACAACCAAGAGGTAAAGAGGAGAGACATGGAGAGACGTAAACAGTAAACTCAGTAAGCAGTAGACTCAGCGGACAGAGCAGATGAGCAGATGCAGAGGAACACTGAGAAACACAACGAAACACAATGATGGCACAAGGCAAAGAATGCAAAAATAATGCAAAAAATTAGTTCAAATAAGGCAAAAGAATTGTTGTTATTTGGCTGCCAAGGACATCCACCAAGCGCGCTTTGACATGGAGCAGGTCTTGCGGTGCACGATGTGATCGTGTGTGTCGTGGAGCCGATCGGTTGAGTCAAGTGGAGACTCGAGACGTGAACTTTGTGAATTTTTACCGAATTTCAGCTCGAGGCTGCGCAAAATGCCTATCGTGAAGCATCAGGCTCCCAAGCAGGCACCGCACAAACCCCGACCCGATATTTAAAGTTTAAAGCATTCAGAATATTCAGAACACAAATCGTAAATCGTACTGCTCATATTTCATGTCATTTCATGTGGCCAATGCTTTCTCGATACTTTTGCTTGCCTAGGGAAGTTTGGGATCCTGGATGAAATTGCATAAGCAATCTTAAACACATGTCTTTGAACTTCAGTTTTTTGGAAGTTACCTTCAATCATTGAGCATATCGACCACATAGATACGATGTAATCTTAGTTGCTAAATACAACCATCATCATCATCATGACATACTGAGATACCATGTCATGTACCCCTATGTATTGCTGTCATCATTTTGAACTTCTTGAGATGCCTTAGGGGATTTGACCCTTTCATCTTCAGGAAACTTGCTTTCTTGCGCAGTAGATGATCTCCTGCCTTATGATCCCATGCCCAACATCCACCCGATGGACAGCAAAACTCCTGTTGCTGGGTTCGAGTTGCCTGGAATTGCTGGAATGTCCATGGAGTTGATGGAGTCCATGGAGTCCATGATCAGATAAAGTTCTTTGCATTTTCGAAGTCATTGAGGCCAAGAAGTGAGTCACAATGATTCGTTTCGCAGTTTCATTTCAAAACGCCGATGTTCAACGAGCATCGATCGTGTCCTAGTTTTGCAGCACAGCAGCAGGACCATCGGCTAAGCTGCATGCCCTTGCCCTTCATACCACTGCCAGGCCAGGCAAAGTTATGCTTTCGCGGTTTCGCGGTATTGGAAGGAACCTAGGGGACTTCAAAAACTTCAAGGAAAAGATTGAATGCTGGAAATGCTAGAATCAGGACTTTAAGCAGGAAACTAAGCAAAGCAAACGTCAATTCAATACATTCCCTGGGTACAGAGATGTGTCACAGATGCAGTCAAGGCGTTAAGCGTGGATTGAATTCATTGCAAGGGAAAACAAGAGTAGCTCATCAAGCTACGTCAAGGGAGGATGGATTATGCAGATTATGCATGGATCCATGGCTTTGCTCAGACTTCAAATTGAGTCAAGTCAAGTAGGCCTTGGAGACTTGTAAACGTAGCAAGCATTGGAAAGCACCCATAGACCTATAAGTGGGTATGATGTGGTTTCACCACACCATGTGAATCCTTGTGCTGAAATAGGAAACCTGACAGAAAAAGAGTGCTGAGTTTGCGCGGTGTCATTTGAGGTTGGCCAAAGTTGCAGAAATCCAGGCCGACTGGAATGATCATCATACATTTCAGAGGGCTCAAAGGGCTTAGTTTTATCGGTCTCATCAGTTTGAATCACCTCTCTACACAGAAATTCATTGAATGTCTTTGATGAGAATCTAGTCTTGCATCGACTCACATTCCACACGGTGCTTGCCGCGCTGGAGTTGTGTTGAACCTGCCAGGCAAGCTGATTTGATTTGCTTCCTTTGAAGGCAAAAAATAGACATTGATCGTCCATCCAAATCAAGCACCTGTTCTGCCAGATTTTGCAGGAAACATTTGTGACATGTTTCTTCATTTAGCATTCACAATGCGTTCACTTCAAGCATTCACTTTTTTAAGTGGGACTTCTGTGACTTCTGGCTCAAGCTGTGAGTACAAGAGATTCCAAGCTGCTAAGTTCGAGATGCAGCAAACTATGAACTGCACTTTCCTGAAATTGCCCACCAACTCAAATGGAGGCGAATCAGTGGCAAGTGCATGTGACATTAATGTGATATATGTAGTATACCGTATTTATATAAATACGTATTTATACACATACGTATACAGACATACATACGTATGTATATATATGCTAATACAAGTGATGTTGTTTGTAACATGTATTTGTGATGATGTTGGTTTCCAGCATTGCCTGCAGCAGCTGAAGGAGACAGTGATTGAAGATATCCGAACGAAAAATCAACTTTTCTTTCCCTATAAAAAAGACACAGCACTTCGTTATCACACATCGCATCTCAACCCATCGCATCATCTCATTGCATCCGCATCCAACCGAAACGGGAACCGAACCGGGAACCGTATCGGGCTGTCAATCTGTTTCTTACCGATGCTGGGCAGCAAAACGAGTCACCAATACGACTTAGTCACAGCACCTACCTTCGGTTTCGCTGGTGTTGTCAGGCGTCGTCAGGTGTCACAGTGCTTGGAGGTTTTGTTGGCATGCCTGAATGACATTGCATGACGACATTCCTGTATCCATGTTTTTTTTCTGAATAATGGATTTTTTGCTTCTTTATATTTCTTTATTTGTCCCTTGTTTGACGCAGTTGTACTAAAGTCAGCCTTCAAAGGGGGGGACGACTAAAGCTGATTTTGTTGGAGCTCCTGAAAGCAGACACATGTAACGGTTCTGTGACGAGTTCACGGCGTTCTCAGTTAGTTTAATAAATCTTAATCAGATTGGAAAGTGAGGAACGAATATTCTTAATGTGTGCGTACTAAATCTACATGTTTTCACAGTGGTGGCCAATTGGTCACGGAGACCATCCAGGAAGAGAAGCTCAGCGCTAGCTACTATTGCTGATATGCGCTGCTTGTCGACATTTGGAGGGAATATTCAAGAAACATGTCAAAGACAGAAAAGAAACAAAATAGAGGTCCCGAACCTCCTCAATTAATTCAACAGGGCGAAATCATTAAAAAAGGGCGCTTTGAAAATGATCAAAAGGTGAATCTCCATGGTTTTGGAGGATACAAGCAACTAGGATGTCAAGTTCAAATATGAGTATCCAATATAACAATATACTGTAAGTTCATAACAAATTGATCAGCAGCATAGTTTTGTTTCAGTAAAGGGTGTTTTGCGCATCAAACTTGAACGACCACGTAAGAACTGTGGTTGTTTGGCAAGACTTGTGACGTGTGCTAAAGGTGATCGATTGGCGACTGAGGTCAACATGATGTGCCTCTTCAAGCCCAATACTTACGACCCAAAGGCCGTTGGGGTTCCATGTCACGCAGTGCTTTGGATGTTATGCTTCTCGAATCCTCTTGGTCCTATTGAACCAATTGTCGAGCTGTTGTCACCTTGTCCTTGCATGTCCTTGCATGTCCTTGCGCTATCTTGCAACCATTTGCAACCCACAAGCCAACTCAGCCAACTCGCCTTTGCAGCACCGTAGAACTGGCAATGTTTGGTTTCGGCCAGGACTGGCAATGCCCCAAACCCAGCTGCAGGACGGTGAACTTCAAAAAGAGGCCCTGAGTTGTTTTTGAGATTCCGATCTTGAAAAGGAAAACATATGATAGATATTCATAAATATTAAAACTAAAACATTTTAAGCATACATTGGTTTCTAGACCAGATAGAAAGGAGATAGAAAGGAAAACACAATACATGGAGACGATAAAGTTCGCCTGGAGTTGCATCAAGATGCCAAGCGACTTATGAGTTACGCAGCTCTCAGCTCTGAGCTTCCACTTGTGAGGCAAACCTGCATATCCTGTGGTGCAAGGAAGCCCGAAGGAAGTAACAGGCCACGTGTGCAGAGCGATACTATGCTGGTCGAAGCTCTCGATCAGTCTGCAGTTCCCACAGCTTCTTTACCGAACCAATTCCTTTCGCATTTTTGAAATGGTTATTGCATGTTTGATGTGTTTTGTGACTTCGAATTGGTTTTTTAATAGAATTATGATAAATATATAATATTTTATAATATGACGTAGTACATCTTATCTGAAAGAAACATCTCGATTCCAGCGCTGCTCATCTGACAGGCCGCTAGATGATTGGCGTGATGGTGAGAAGCAACTCAGCTGTGAACTGAACTGGAAAACATCAGAAAATATATTCTGAAAAGCAATCGAATAGCCAAGGCAGCTTTGGATGTTGTTAAACAGGGCAACTGTCTATCCTTTAGGGCTGACATCTCTTCGACATACTGTACACATCTCTGGCAAAATGTGTCTGTGTTGTCTATCGTCACCGTTCAAGGAGCAGCATGGGCCCTTGGACATGTTCAGAGTCTGTTACTCAAAAGCCGCAAACTGCGAGATGAATAATTTCATAATTTTCATAGAGTTTCAGAACTTTTGGACAGTTTCTTTTTGACACACAAACTTGTACTGTCAACCATTTGGATGCCCTCGCGGTGCCCCTTTCTCTTGCAAAGGGAGTGTGAAGACACACAAGAGGCACAACACGTTTTGCCTCCAGTCTCTCCAAGGTGTGGGAGCAAGAACGAAGGTGGAGCTATGTACTGTATGCAGTGAGAGGCTGAGAGGTTCAGAATTAGATTCTGATTGGCTTTGAAATAGTTGGAAGTTTTTTCGTGATTAGACTGTTGAACACTTAGGTGCAAGCAACCATCGCCAGACATGACATCATCTCAGTTGCAGTCTTTCCAAAGTTTTGATTTCTGAAAGTCCTCGAAAGCGGAGATTGTTTTGACAGTGATCTTTTGATCAGAATCAAGATATGGAGGCAGTATGAGGCAATCAAGTTCAGTCAACCATGTTTCAACAAAATTTATAGACGGTAAACTGCTTCGTGTCTTCGAGACGTCTCGGATTGAACGTCTCAGTACTGAGGAAGAGAGCCATTGAGGACCGATTCTCGCAGCCAAGTCACATTCCACAAAGTGAAGCTTCCTGCCGACGTGAAGAGCCATTTGTATACCCCGCATGGACGCAGAGTTCAAGAGAACGTGATAGTTACATGGTTTGTTTTTGCGAAAATCAACGTCCCCAGTCAACTTGTTCCTTTCTTGAGTTGTTTATTTTGCCTACACATACGTTTGTCTTGAAGATGTGTCAACATGGTGGAACGAGCTGCACTTAGTGACGGCAATTCGGCTGCGATATATTTCTATATTATATATATTGTATCGTATTATATATTGTATTGAAAGGGGCATCCATCATCATCCATCAATGCCATTGCAGCTGTCGCTTCTCTTTTACAGGAGGAAAAGCAGCAAAGAGCTGCAGATGAAGGCCTCTTGGTAGCCCAAAGTTCCATCATAGTTGTTACTGTATGTGTTTTTGTTGTTTATCTTTTTGCTGTGCTGTACAGTGCTGTACGCGGCTGGAAGACAGTTATGCAAAACCTGTCCAGACTTTCCATGTTGATCTCTTCATCACCTGATGTTCGTATGGACTCTTTTGAATACTTCTGCACCCCTGCGAGTTTTTGAGTTTCATGTTGGTAAGCTACCCTTCGTTTAGGGCCGGTTTGTGCTGCAGCATTTCAACCAAGAATCAGACATATACCCCATGTTTGCGCATTCCAAGCATTGCCATTGACACCTGAATTGATTATTAATGAGTTGATCAATTTGTCATCTGAAGCATGATTCATATATCCATATATGACTTGTAAATGATTAGAAACCGCATTGAAATCCATTGGCAAGATTTGTCAATTTGATGATTTGACAATATTTGGAATTTGACTTTCTCTCGAGTGAGTCTGCACTGAGCCCTCCCGCAGGCAGAGGTGGTGGACTCTTCGATCGGCAGGTCGCTGGGACTATGACATGACCTGACATGAGATCATAAATTGTCATGAATCGTAATGGATTGTTATGTGGCATTTCTTGTGTTCTAATGTTTTGTTTCAAACCCGTCATTTTTCAATCAGGATCCCAACGATCGAAATGCTTGGGACAGTGATGACGAAGAGGTTGACGAGTGTCATCCTGAGCAAACGGAGCGCGACGAGTGTAGTGACATGGATCGCAGAAGTGAGTAACTGGAAATGACAGATGTTTTTTGTTTTAACGAAGTGGACTTAAAGCATGTGATTGAAAACTCAGTAAAAATGGTAACAAATTGGAGATGTTGGGAACCTGCCAGCCTTTCTGAATTTGCTTCCCAGACGAGGTTCGGAAGACGCAAGAAGAAAAGTAGCGCGAACTCCTCAGACACATTTTGCTCCCGATCTTCAGTACATTTGACGATCAAAATGAGTGTTGCGTTTGAGATCTCAAATTCGTGTCAAGTATGTCAAGTGCACGTTTGACACTGTAAGGCTGGGAAAGTTCGAGGCACGGGGGCATGAAACAACATTCAAAGTCGGATTCAATCGCTGAACTTACGATGAAATCATGTCCTAATGTTGTTGAGATACCGTGAGATACGGCGTGGAACCGTATCCGAGTATCCCTTTTTACATCTTTCGTGCCAGGGTCGACTGCTGCCAACTTGTCGACTGCAAACACTGCGAACACGGCGAAGGAGATCGGATCTCAGAGTCTTGGTTGTTTCAAGCAAAGCAATGTGAATCCAACGATCGAAGAGACAGGAAATAAGGAAGGAAGAGAGTCAAGAAGAAAGGAACAGGCAATGACGCATGTTTCCGAACAAATGGCCATTTCATGTGCTGGATCAATGCTTCGTTCCGTTTTGTTGGATCTTGGTGGACTCAAAGGGTTGTGCTGGTTGTGCCATGCCTCTTTGCAACGGTATTGTCCTTCGTCACAGTGTTTGAACAATTTAGACGTTAGACTTAAGGCATTGTAAGGCATTATATTAGATATCATAAATCAGTGTGTGTATTAGTTTCGTATGTGCTTCAGGTGTTCTTTTTTTCATGTGCCCAATTTCAGGTTCAAAGGTCCTCGGGACAAGGTGGATAAACACAAGGCGCAACGCTACAATGCTGCAAATGTTGTGATGATTGTTGGTGATCCAAGAATCGGTGTAGAAAATTTCCAGTCATTTTCAGATTCTGGCCCTTCAGTGTTTTTCCGTGTCCTGTCTACGTTTTTGTACTTTTTACCATCCATTTGTCTTATTGCATCTATTGGCAGCCTGTTGGATCAAGTTGGATCAACCTATCTCTTATTATTTGGATTCTTGTTGCCATTTGTCCAAAGAATGTCCAAGTTGTACAACATGTGTTTCGGCCAAGTGTGGAAAAGAGACTTCCATTCGTCTTCATGTCGCTCGATGTTGGTGTTGAATGTGTCAAGGAAAATTGCTCAGTTTGAAAGCATTGCCAATGAGATTCCCCCGTGTTTAAAAAAAAGGTCGTAGGCTAATGTAGACGACCATTCAAATGATCATGTTTAGATTATGTTGAATACATATACACTCGCACTACACTCGTTTTGACGTCGACGGATACTGCAGGCAGCGTTGGAGCGGTTGAGGTTCGCCAGAACGTGGAATGGATGTTCCAGTCGGGTGGGTTCAAAGGTTCAGCCGGAATCAGCGATGTCAGTTTGTCAAAGAAGCCTCTTAGAAATAGGTCTCCGCGCAAAGGAACAAAACATGTTTGCTTACTACTAGGTCCACCTATTTTAATCGATCTATTTAAAGTCTACTTAGTATAGTCACTATAGTCACATCTCACTATTTCATCTATTACCGTTTCGAATTTGCTTCCTTGGCCTTGGCATTGCTGGTCTAGGAACAAGCATGCAGTTGGCTGGTGCCTCATTCGGAGCATTGACCATTGACGGTGTTCTTGGATGCAGAAAACAGAAGAATAAACAACTGAGTTTATGAAAGTAGTAAAGCTGCGAGGTGCACAGCACAGGTGAAGCAACAGAAACCACTCATATGATCATGCAGTTTTGCTTTGCATCACAGGTTACCATGTCTCAACCTATCAATTTTATATCTTGTGCTTCTATTTTGCATATTTGTTTCCTCATTTCTTTTTTGAAGACTAAGACTTTAAGACCTTTTCCCGAACCGAACACGCGGTCACCACAACGTGAGACGCCGAGGTCGTGACGAGGCCTCGCACGCCTCTCGCGCTCGGGCCTCGCGCAGCCGCAGCCGCAGCCGCCGTCGGTGAGGAAAAAAAAGCCACACGACGTGAGCGACGTTGTTTTGTCGCAAGCTTCGTTTGATACACAGCTTAGAGACATCAGAGTATGTCTTGAGTAGTGCTCGAGTTGGCATTTTTGCTGGTGTGCACAGGATTGCGTAGGCTTGCGTAGGCACTGTCGGAAGATGGGTCCCGTAGGCAGAGATTGCAGTAGTATTGCAGTGGAGTATGCATCGCGATGCAAAGCGTAGGCCAATCAATGCAAATATGCCCAACGTAGGCAACGCGTAGGCAGATAGAACGTACCATGAGCGATGCCGCATCCAGCTGTCATCAGTGACAGTGCCGCAAACACTCCATTTACAGGACGTGGCTGGTCTAAAAACCATCGAAAGTCCAGGTCAAAACCATGTCAAACCTTACTACGTAACTTACGATTGATCATGTTGACGCTACACTACTCGTACATACTAGCAGTAAACCGCAATACATTAATTACACGACACTAAATTGATCTTTACGGTACATTCCATTACATTGCATTACTACATGTTTGACGTTTTGTATGTGACAAGTGAATCCAAGTCACATGATTGCAAGGGCAGGAGTCAACACCGAATGTGCAAAAGGCGTCGAAACTGAACGTGAACTTGAAAGTACGCGGGTCGAACCAAACGCGGAATCTTCAGAAGCGTGGCAAGGTAGCGTTTCGTCGAGACTGGAAGAGGCAAACCAAACGCGCCGTCCTAAAACCATGGCAAGCGCGCCATTGCATCACACGCACACCATTTCGTGGAGGGTCGAAGCCGAACACGACGAGGAAACGCAAACCAACGCAGCATCCTAAAACCGTAGCCGGCGCGCCGTTTCGTGACGAAACCGAAGGCGAATAGACACAAACCAACGCAGCCTCCTACAACCATGGCAGGTGCGCTATTTTTGTGGAGGGTCGAAAGCGAACATGTGAAGTCCTGAAACTGTGGCAGGTGCAGCGTTATGTGGAGGGTTGAAACCGAATGCGAGGAGGTCCAAGCCAATGTAAGTGGTGAAACTGACTACAACCCTAAATCCCGCTAAAAACATAACCCAAGAAACGATGGAAAGTAGTAAAACCCGAAAACATCGCCCAAGAAACACTAAAAAGTGTTGGACCCCAATCCTAACATTAAAATAAACCCTAAACGTTGAACACATCAACGAAAAAACCATAGAAATTGCTAGAACCTTAAATCTTAACACCAAAAATGATCCCTAAACGCGCTAAAAAATATCAGCCAAGAAACAATGGAAATACTGAATCCTAAAAACCGTAAATCCAACCGCTCAAAAGAACCCTAAAGGCAAAAAAAAATCACCGAAGAAACAATGTTCAATTTAGAAAGTGCTAGAACATCAAGCTTAACCCTAAAAATTGATTTCATAGGCATTTGTGATCGTTCATTCGTTTCGATAGGTTATATGAGCCATATCACGAGATACGTGCAGGTGCCTGATGCCGATTGACGCAATGGCAGATTCTCTAATTCCATCAGCTTTGCCAGCAATCATTGACGCCCAACATGATAGGAATCGTGCAGTGCAGAGCGGCGCAATTTCAGAGCGTTCTCAGTCGGAAAGACGGCCTGACACTGATGACTTGGCATTGCCGAATGATAGACCCAAACACTGTTGGAGTATGAGGCTATGATCACAATATGAATTTCTGCTAGCTTCTCTCGATTATTTTCTATTGTCCAAGGCGTTTCAGAAGGGGCCTAGAATGCCACACAGTTGCGATGTGGAGCCAATGCTGCTACGTTCCCATGTCTAGATGTGTCCAGGGAATCCGTAAGCACGTGCAAGACTGCACTAAAGCCCGCACAGGAGCTATGGGAGGATCCTCACGTGCCGAAGGTCATAGTTATAGTTATAATGTGTCACCACCACCACCACCACCACCACCACCACCACCACCACCACCACCACCACCACCACCACCACCACCACCACCACCAGCAGCAGCAGCAGCAGCAGCAGCATCATCATCATCATCATCATCATCATCATCATCACTGNATGTGTCACCACCACCACCACCACCACCACCACCACCACCACCACCACCACCACCACCACCACCACCACCACCACCACCACCAGCAGCAGCAGCAGCAGCAGCAGCATCATCATCATCATCATCATCATCATCATCATCACTGCTAAACGCGGTTCGCCCACTTCACCTCACCATCCACTATCCGCAACCGCTTTTTCCCTTTTGGTGACTTGATCAGTAAAGGGCAGCTACATTCGCGAGAAATGACACTTCGGAAAACAAAAGGAGTTCAGCACTCCCCCTTTGAAACCCTCAGATCATGCAATTCAGCTCAAACTACCCTTTCTCTCATCCTCTTCTATTCTTCGAGCATCGGCTGCATGCCTTCTTTCCTTTTGACCATCGAAATTGAGGGCATTTTCCATTCGTGTGAAAAACCGCCCTTTCTTTTTCGAATCTCAGCTCAGTTCCCACTCCGTGGGTTTATGTCACGTCGTTGACATGTTGGGCACCATCTGTGGTTCGGTGCCATGCCTGTCAATGGCGAAGTCAAGCAGGAACACTCCCTGTTGGTGTGGTAAACTTTCCCAAACTTCGTCACCAGCACGTTGAAACCAATCGAAACACCTGGTTGGATTCCTTGGTTTCCAACTTCCTGCCGGTGTTCCTCCACCAGCTACTGTCGTTGTAGTAGAAGTCGTCGTCGCAGTAACCAGGTTCATGGGTTGAGTGCTCGATGACGGTTTCTCCTTTATTTATTCTTCATGTTTTCGACCATCAAAATCAACTTATTCACCTTTTTTTCCTCATCTTCATCCACTTGATCAGATCCAGCAAGACTTCGGGCTTTTGAATCAGAAGGCTTCCTTGGTCCTTCTTCCATCCACCTTACTCCTACCTTCCACATCCTCTGAACCAAGAGCGTCACCACAATCACCACCATCGTGTAGAAGAAAACCATCACTTCCAAAGTTCTCTCCTTTTCATCTTTTAAATTTTCTTTCATCATTTCCACTCCTTCTACCTCAGCTGCCTTGGACAACAACATTTGAGCTGCCAAGACATTTGCCAAGACCAGCAGGTGAACCGCTGTCGCTTTCCTCATCTCTTCTTTCTTTTCTCCTCCTTCACGTCCTTCTTCTCCTTGATCCTCGCCTGATTCTACAGCCTCTGTGGGAATCCTCTCCGTTCCAAGAAGAACTTTCAGAAGCTCAAGGTGAGTGGACGTCAAAGCCTTGGTCCCAATGTCAGCAATCATTCTCTCCCCAGGTTGATGAGCGATCTGCCACTCACCCCTGAGAACTGCCTGCTTGGCCAACTAGGATGGTGATAGCAGCTGGATTGTCGCACCATGCGACGCGACCTTCCTCACCTCCTCATATAGCTCCTCCATCAGCACTGTAACAGACTCTCCTGCGTCATCGCCTCAGTCAACTCGGTTAGCTCTGATTCGGCTGTGCTAACCGTGATCAAAGACTGTCGTCCTGATCCCCAGAAAAGAGGAACATCGTTGGCCATAATGACGAAGTTTCCATGGCTCTCTTCGCTTTCCGGGGCGAACGACGAGTCTGAAAAGGCCTGAATGCTCACCTCCTCTTCTAGGACCGAAAACCTCAGTCCTTCCGCTACAATCTTCCGTAGATATCCTCTCACTTGTGATGCTGTCTCTAGCACCTTCGTCGCTGCTTTGGTAACGTTGGCTCCCATCCAAGCTACAGCGAACATAATGTCCGGACGGGATCTTGCAACTAGCCAAAGCAGTTCTCCAACATCGCATCCTTTTGAAACTGCCTGATTTTCTCACGCGCTGGTGAGCCCTTTGGCTCCATAGCAGCTGCATCTTCGAAAACTTGACGTACATTGCCGGAAATTGCTTCGACATGTTGTGGGTCCGCCGGCTGACATTGATTGGAACCAGCCATGGCATACAATACTTCATGCATGGCACAGACGGATTGATCAACAATTGGAATACCATGGTTTCAAAATGTGGTCAACGAAATATTTATCTGAATATTGGAAATTTGCAAACTACGTTGTTTTACTTGATGACAACCGTTGGGTAAAACGCATCTTACATTGGAACCTTGGAGGTGGGAGTCCTGGACGTCCATTTTTTCAATGGCAAACTCCACTACATTTTTTGCCGCTGGCATCAGTTGGGCACCTGGCTAGACATTGCCCGCAACACTGATCTCTGGTTCCAGTACTACGCCGACTTCATTTCGTTTGTCCAGGCATGATGTTGTTTTCACGTCTTCATGTATAGATTGCACATACAATGTTTTTGCGTTTCACATCCTGTTCCCTAAATGGGCCGCCGCTCGGCATACAGGATCAAAGTGAAAGTCAAAGTCGTTCTGAATGCTCATACTTGGCAAGGAGCTCCTGTGTCACATAACACACTTCCCTTTCTTCTTCTTCTTCTTCTTCTTTGAACTTCTTCACGTTCATCCCTAAGAACCGAACTGGGTCCTTCCCAATTTCCTCACGTTCTCACGTCCTCCACATCCTACGAAGGTCTCTCACCATGCACCATGGCCTTCGCTACGTTCTCTTCCGCCGACACGAACAAGTCATCGACGTAGGTCATCAAGAGACCCTTCACTCTTCCATTTGAAACGAAGTCTTCGTCCTTTTCGTCTCTTCTTCCTTCTTCCATTATCATCCATACATTAGGTTCGGACTTATTTGACCCATCCTCAGTCGCATCTTCATTCCATTTTCTTCTTCTACAAGGACCACCATTTGACGTAGGAGATATTCCGATGATCGCCCCATAGCTTTGGTGATCTCCTGAATCCATACAACGCCTTCAGGGGTAACAAAAATTTTTCTTTCTGCAAGTCGCCCTTCTCAACCTGCAGGAAAGGAGTTTTGATCAAGATCACGTCCTCAGTCTCAGTCTGCTTCATCTCCGCGTTTAGGACGGCTGTTCGAACATCCAGAACATAAACTTTCCGCTGTTGTCTAGCCGACGCGAACAACAGTGTTCTGAATGCCGTTGCATCGGCGCCACTGGAAAAATTATCCTCCCCATTTTTCCTTGGTTCTAGGTTACCACATGCAACCCATCTCGTTTTTTTCCCTCCATTCGGTGCTGGTTTGACCGTACATACCAGCTTTGATGGGATGACTTCTATCCCTTTCCCATTCTTCTCAGCCTCATTCCTCATGTTCTCTACTTCCTCCTTCGTCAGCTTGTTCAACGTTTCGTTCTCCTCTGTCAAAGAAAGATAATTACTCGCTTTCCAATGCTTCTAACCAGTCTTTCCAGTTCTTTGAGACTTCCTTCGGCGAGATGATCTTCGTTTGAAGAACTTCTTCTGATTCATCAGCTCCTTCTACCATCTTCCTCAAGCTTTGCACAGATCTTCACTTCTCGGGCTGCAATCTCTGGGTCATCCTCCACCAGATGTTGCAACTGCTCTTGAACCACGTTCTCCACTCTTTGAATCTCCTCTCTTCCTCTCTGATGTTCGTCTTCTTCCATCGACACGTCAACTCGACATATCGAAGTCTTTCCTCTCAGCCTCCTTCTCCAAGTCCTCTTCCTCACGCTCACCTCTTGCATGAAGTTCGGAAAGTTGGGAACCTTGTCCAACCGTCGAGGCCTGTTGAGCTCTCCTAAATAGCGAACTGCCCATGGCCACCATCGTGCTCCAACTTCTGCTTGTCGAAGAATCCTTCTCACTTGTTCTTTGACCTGCTTCACAGTAACTTCTGCACGACCGTTTCCACGTGGTCATCTCCTGCTGTCTTCGTAAGGTAGATTCCTCTTGATCTAGTCCACCTCACAAACTCTCCTGAGAACTCGTCTCCTCCGGCTTCATCCTTGTAGTCCCCTTCGGAACTCTCCAAGTCAGAACTCCAACCAGCAACCATCGAGACTGCTTCCCCCCCATATCATAGGCGGGGATCATGGGCCCTGCCACATCCACTGAAAGGACTCCTCCACTCCTTAACTTTCCTGTGAAGTGCACAGTGCTGCAAAGTTTCTTGACATACCTTGCAGTTCTTCCTAAAAGGTGCGTGACGAAATGCGTGCTCTGCCCACGTCAACTCATTCTGCTTGACCACGGGGTTATTGAAAACTTGTTCTCTCAGAGCGCTTGCCCTCATTGACATGAACCCAGGTGCCCACCTCGAAAGTTCCTTTGAGTCTTTCACCTCCTTGAAGTTCTTCTTTCCAGTGACGAAGTCATCCACTTTCAGCTCCAACGATCCTCCCACCGTAGTCTTCTTTGGAGCACTTTGACTTTGACTTTGCGCCTGCATGTCCGAAGGCAGCCCTCTTTGGGGCGCAGGCAATGTGAGACCAAAAAACGTCAGCGAGTGGAGCAAAACTTTACAAAATCATCACTCAACTGCATCCACAACGCCGGATCCTGTGCAAGGTTATACCACTCGCCCCCCTGTTGAAATCGCGTGTATGCCACAAGCTTGCTAGTCCAATCATGGCGTGGGTACCCCCGAGTTCGTTGACCAGTCGGATTCCAAAGTAATACTCGCTTGACCCACCGATTCGAGGGTAGGTTCGCAACATGCATCGCAAGTTTCCAGTGATGCTTCAGGCATTGGTCAGACCAAGTGTTCAATCCATGTTGCTGTGCGAGTGCCACTGCCCTTCCATTCCAGTGATGCAGAATGTCATGCCAAGGAGCGTTCCATTCCACGAAATTTGGCGGCCCGACGATCATACGTAGCATTTTGCGATAAACAACGTCCAGTTTGCACAAATCACTCATCCGGATTGTTCGATGGCCAGAAGCAAAAAGGGCAACAGGTGTAATGACCCGGTCAAAGAATCGAAGCCGAACTGCGAGACGAACCTTCTTATCACAGAGAATCTGTTTGTTGGCAAAGAATGCCCTTGAGGCGGCCTGTAAATGGTAAGTGGTGTCCAAAGTTGACCTTCCAATGGCACCCGCTGACAAAATACAACCCAACCATTTGTGTCCAACATCGTTGCCTTTAACGACAATTGTCTCCTGATTCGTTAAAATCAAACATTGTGGTGGCTGAGCTTCATTGGTCGAAGCCACAGTTTTACCGGCATTGAGACACAAACCGACATATGCAAGTTCTTCCATCAAAGTTTCCAACATGAAAATGTCTTCAAATTTGGTACGGGCAAACAATAATAAGTCATCTGCAAATCGGAGATCCAATAATTTTGCACCACTGTCTTCCAAATCAATACCACATGCAGAATTTTCCATCCTTTGCCTCCATTTTTGCATGGCCCATTGAAGAATTGCTGTGAACAACCTTGGGCTAAGCACACACCCTTGCCTCACGCCAGCCGTGATAGGAAAAACACGAGTATCACCGGTGTCACCTTGTATTTGCCCTAACTGCCCAGTGTAAAGGTTTTGCATTGTCCACACCAGGTGGTCAGAGACGCCATGCGCCTGCAATGCCACCCACAGTTTATCCCACCTCACTCGATCGAATGCTTTCGATAAATCCAAACTTATTATCCAAATGGGGGTGTTGACTGCCAACAATTTATCCACTACCAAATTCGCAGTCAATAAATGTTCTTCAATCCGATGCCCTTTGCGAAATCCATGTTGTTCCTCAGGCTGGTGAATTTCCAATGCAGGTTCCATGCGCGCAAGCATCATATAGGCAAAAATTTTGTAGAACAATCGAACACTCGCTATGGGCCTGTAATCAGCCGGCACCCTGGCGTGCCGCGATTTTGGTAACATCATGAACTTTGTAAGTTTCCAACTTTCGGGCACCTCACCTGAGAACAGTGTGTCATTGTATAAACACAACAAATCTTGCAGAACATGGCTGTGTGAAAATTGGACAAGTTCGGCAACTAGACCAGCATCATCATCACAGCGATTGGCCTTCATCCGTCGCAAGGCCTGCCACAAATCCTCCATTGACCACGGGGGTTCGTTCAGCATCGGGAATGGCAATGGCACATCAACACCACCTTAATGTTAACGTGGGATTAATAAACCGGGGGCCCCCCCCCCCCTCAATTTTTCACTGGAAATAATTCTATCCGAATTGTTTTGAAGGAAACGAATATGTGGAGATGGAACCGAATACATTTGAGATATACGATTCAGAAACTTTATTCCCAGGGTATGCGCTCAGATGACTTTATTTGCAGGAGGAAANGTGGTAGATGGAACCGAATACATTTTGTAATCTAGGCGCACTTTTTTGAGATATACCATTCAGAAACTTTATTCCCAGGGTATGCACTCAGACGACTTTTTTTGCAGGAGGAAAATTGTTTTAAAGGAAACGAATACAGTAAATAAAAGTCATCACTTTTCAGAGGCTTGAAAAAATTCGAAATTACGGTTGAGGCAAAGATTTTTTTAAAGTATTAAGAAATTAATTACGCAATAATTTTATTTAATTAATTAATCATTGTTTGTTAGGCGATATTTCCAAACTTTATTGATGGGGCAAACATTATTTTCAGGGGTCTTTGGAAGGTGGAAAACTTGAAACTTTATTTCCATAGGGAGAGTGCGCTAAGATTATTTACAGGGTTCCTTAAAAAAAATCGAGGAAATGGCAAAGGAGGAGCCGAATACAATTTTTTAATTTACGAATACATTTTGTAGTTTAGGACTCAAATTTTGGAACAAAGCCTTGCGAAACTTTATTGACGGGGGGTTTATTAATCCAAACCGGGGGTTGCGAAACTTTATTTACGGGGGGTTTATTAATCCCACCTTAACATTAAATAATGTTCCAAGAAACTGTGCGAATTCATCAAGCGGTGGTTTTTGTACCAAATATGATCCAGAAATTTCTGCATCAATGTTCTTCAAATATTTCCAATACGTCATTTGGGCCAAACGGCGGTTGACCTGGTCAGTTTTCCAAATTTGTATTTCGAGTCGCTGGCGTTTACGAATTTCCAAGCTCAGCAACCGTCTTGCATCAGGATCTTCAGTAGTGCGACGTCTCAACCTCAATGATGACAACCCTAGGCTTTGTTGAAATTTAACTCGGGTTGACTGAATTTGACCGCCATCACCAGCACAATGACGTAAAACATGTTCCAAGGATGCAAAGGTGAGATCAGGGCAACACGTCCGAGCTGCAGAAACTGCATTCTGGAACTTTGTTGGCAACTTGTCGTCATCCAAATGCGGTTTCCAGCCTTTTAAGCGTCGATGTTTCTTGAAAGGGTCACGGGTGCCGGCAAAACATCGGAGCTTGCAGTGCACACACCTGTGATCGAGACCAATGGGGAGGCCAAAATCGTACCACACATCATCCAGGAGAAATTGCGAAGCACCAAGAACAAAATCAATCTGCACCAACCTCCCATCATTGCTGCGAGAACAAGTCCAACTGTCATTCACATGCAACATGTCCATATGGCGATTGAAAATGCAAAGCCCCTCTTCCAGAACGAACTCAATCAAGGCGTTTCCTCGTTCATTCCTTTCTCCCATACCGCACGGACCAATGAATTCCACATGGTCACACTCTTCAGCCTCGCCAATGCACGCATTGAAATCACCGCCGACCAACGGAATTTGTCCATCTCGCACGGCATTGCCCAAAAAAAGGCGCAAATTTTCATACACATGGTGAACTTCATCATCTATGGCCCACGACGTTGGAAAGTAGCAAGCAAACAAAACAAAGCGTTTCTGACCAACACGGAATGACAAGAAGCAAAGACGTTCATTCAAAGCATGGAATACCAAATCGTCACATTTGGTCAGCAATCGGTGTGACACACAAATTCCAACGCCACAATGGCCACTTCCACCTGAAAGAAATAGTCTGTGCCGTCCAGGTGTTTCAAAAATTTCCTCACGTTCACTTCTCCAAGTCTCAGACAAGCACACAAGATCGAAATCAAAACGATCAAGTTCTGCGAGAAAATCGATGAATTTATCGTTGTTACGTATACTTTGCAAATTTTTGGTCACCACATGCAAGGTTATGACTTCTGATCGTTGACAGGTTTCACTCGTTGGCATTGCTGGATCAAAACCAGGGCTTGGAGCAAAATCATGCATGCAAATGAATTCTTGCATCTGATGCACATCATCCGTTGGCCTAGGAACATGTATTGCACCATCCCGAAGGCCAGCCTTTCTGTAAACATCACGCGCTCGAAAACTGTTGCCCTATTCCAATTCAGCAATAAAAGACTCCAACGCTTCTCGCACACCTTCGCTCACCACAGTCTTATCCAACCATTGGACGGAACCATTGTCATTGAAGTAGGCCACGGGCAACATCTTGCCATCGGACTTCACCACCACCCTGAAGACTTTGTAACTTGCATGCACGTCCTTGGCAGCAAACCCATCCAATTCAATCAGAAATTTTTTGAGTTTACTCACCATTTTGCACCGAAGCCTCTCTTGTTTGGATCTGTTTTCTGAAGCCCACAATTTGTTTGCATGGATTGTCTGATTTTTCTTCTGCGACTTGATGAACTTCATGGCGCGTTCTGGAGAACCAAAATGGGCTAAAGCAATCGGAGGTGTAGTTTCGATGATCTCCACGTCCTTGTACCCGGTGATGCCCGACATCATTTCCTCCATCAACGATTCCACATCCACAATGGCTTTTTCAATGAAACCGCCAATGACCACCACTGATTTGTCCACCTCTTCAAGATCCATTGGAGGCACTTGCCATGATGAGGAACCACGGTTTTCCAGCTCACAAATTCTTCGTTCCAAAGTTACGCGGGCATCTTTTTCCTCGCGCAACTCCTCCATAAAGTGCTTTCTCAATTCGTCCACGGAATTGTCCAACTTGTTGTTGAAGCGCTGCTCCATGTCCAAGAGGCCATGTTGGATTTCACTTCGCATCATGGCTTGTAAGGCAGAAATGGTGGCTGCACTCATTTCGACTTTTGTCACTGCATCTGTTCTCTCCGGGACAAGAGCTCTTGGAACCATCTCTGTACTTGGCATCTTGCTTCGGCTTTGCGCTTCCTTGTCAGGTGTACCTTCCGGAGCTGCCCTTTTCACACTTTGGGATCCCTCCAAGTCTTGTTCCATGAATTGAGGCATTTTCAGGTACGCTCTTTCAAAATCACCCGACAAATCCTGCCAATTTGCTCCATTCGACATGGCATCACCGATTGTTTCTGCCCCTTTGTATTTTTCAAAACGTTCATGTGCCTTGGTCCCTGGTTTCTTCGGATTCTCTTGCTGGGATACTGATAGCTGTTTCCGGGGATTTCAATGCGGCAATCTGTGTTTGTGAGAGCGGCATGGCGCGCACCCAACTCAACAGACAGGAAAGCGTGCTTGAGCGGAGCAGAAATCTTGAGCTTGAGCCAGTCCTCCCATTTTTCCTTGATCGAAGTGGACCTCCTTCCAACCGAACTCCTCCTTCAGCTGACTCCACTCCTCTGTATCCCAGAAGCTAACAACCTCTGGGGAATGGTCTCTTGGGCTTGCTGGTTGTTCCAATCCAGTGCGTTGGATGGGGAATCATTCTTGCCTGCCTTGAGTACTCCGCCACCATGTAGAGCACCATCATCCTCCAAAGCAAAATGTCGTCCTCCGTCAGAATCTTCTTCTCCTCCAAGGTTGCATCTGCGATTCCATATTCTTCACCACCCCACCTCCTATTTGGTCTTGGGGCTGCTGGATTCGTCGCTATCGGACGATGTCGTAGGATGCTTCGAGTTCTGCAGTTCGGTCCTCTCCGACCACTTCAAGTAGCTTCCCTTCCATAGCAGCTCTCATCAAACCGCTGTAGACTCCCTTGTCTCGGAGCATATCATGGTTTGATCCTCCTCTCCACATCAACTTCCAAGAGCTGGTGCTGTTGGCCATAGACTTGTTCCCATGCCTTCTTTGAAGTGAATCCTCGATCAGGTCCAGCGTACAAATGGACCGCAAACCCCTCCCTTCTCATCTTCTTTCTCATCCTCTTGTTGGCTGGAAGGTCACCCCAATCTCCTGGAGCTACGAACAGCCTCTTCCTAACAGCTGAAGACGTTCCATCACTCCATTATTCTGAATCTCCTCCTCTCTAGTTGATCTCGAAATCGAAGACTCTGTAGACGTTAGACTCTTCAGCATCTTCTTGTTCGCCTCTGCAAGTATAGATCCTTCACAGTCGACTCCGAGCTCGTCACTGATTGCGAATCGACCTCACTCTGTTCTCCAGCCTTCTCTTCTCCATCTCCTCTCAAGGCCTTGTTCTTGACTGGTGAATCCGAAGGTTGTCGAGGTCTGCAGGTCGGAGCTAAATGTTCTGGTGATCCACAAATGTAGCAACGCCTCCTTTCGTTTTTTTTTGATCGTGGCTCCATTTGCAATCTTTTCCCTTTCTACATCCTCCTTCTGTC
Source organism: Breviolum minutum Mf 1.05b.01 (assembly GCA_000507305.1). Classification (NCBI taxonomy): domain Eukaryota; class Dinophyceae; order Suessiales; family Symbiodiniaceae; genus Breviolum; species Breviolum minutum. The sequence continues at coordinate 39,092 of DF242246.1, read as the reverse complement.
AAGTAGAATCTGCACTTCCTCTGTCCTTCTTCTCCTCTGTCTTTGCCCTTTCCTTTTCCCTCTTCTCCTCGTTCTACTTCAAACGACTTTATCTTCGGCTCACTCTTGCTTGTTGTAGACCTCTTCTCTGCCAATGCCAGCTGCTCTATCTCTGCAAGTAGATGAGTTGCAAACTGCTCCACAGTCGCATCAGTCGGGGTTGTGTCTATTCCCAGCCCAGCCTTATATACCAGCGACACTCGGAACTGAAGTTCGCGATTCCCATCCAAGATCTTCTTCGTCATCTTCAACAACCCTTTCAGCTGCAAGGACGGATCAGGTGCCACTGCTCCCACCTCCTTGGTGCGGTGCCTCCACCTCATCCACTTCCTCCAAGCAGCTGGAGCATCAGCCACCGTAGTAATCTCTGGAGGTTCTTCCAGGTTCCTCAACAGCATCTGCTTCTCTGAAACTCCTCCAGGGCAGTAACTCGTCATCAGGTACGTCAAGACGCCGAAGACACCCATTGCCGAAACCAGCTCATCTCTAACGGAAACTGGCGTTGCCTGAAGAAGCATTGCTGCCGTTCTCCTCTCCACTCGTTGCCACTTCTCTTCTACCAACTTCTTTGCGGGGTCTGTGTCGTGCTTCACTCTCTCAAGTGGAGACATTGCGATGTGCTGCCGGTACCATTCCTCTGCAGCTTCAACCATCATCTTCCACCACTCGCTGGCCGTGACCGACAAGTCTGAGACAATCGGCTCCACCAGCAAGATCCAATCGCCAAGTTGCAAAGGACCTGTCTGAGCGTCCCAAGGTGCCAGGGGTGGCAAGCCAGGAATTCCTGTCCTGACTACTTCAACTCCTCTAACCACTCCTTCTTCTTTCGTTCCTCCAACTGACTTCTGGAACTCCTTCATGGTTTCCATCATCAGCATCATGAACTTCATTGATTGCTTGGTGAAGTCAGTCTCGTGGGATTCTACTGACTCCTCCTCACTTTCTGACTTCTGCTGTTCACCTTCTTTCTCTTCTTCTTGATGACGTTGGGAATCCGGAGTGAGATACTGGTCACCACGATTCAAACGACCATCCATCTCCTCCAGTCTCTTCCTCAACTCCACGTTCTCCTTCACGACTTCTTGAAGAGTCTTCCTCAACTCCTCTCTTTCCTGTTGATCTCGAACTGCACCTCTCCAAAACTCCATCCGAGATTGAGCCTCTCTTCTTTCTTCTCTTCTTCTTGCTCCAGGAAAGACTGTCATGGAGTGGTAGCGAAGGGAGTAAAAGCTGAATGAGCCGTCCCATACAACCACGGGGCTTGTTCATACATCTGGTTCATGTGATGCAGCTGTTCTGGGGTGAAAAGAATGGATCTTGGAGGAATATGACTTGGATCCAAATCCTGACCCGTTCTTTGCTCCTCTTCCTCCTCAACCCCTTTCTCAACCTCCTTCGCACTGCCAAGCCTCCTTTGGCGTTCTTCTGTCTCCTCAGCTTCCTTCTTCCCTTCTCTCTTCGCTTGCTGCATCGGAGTCCTAAGTTCAGTCGAAGTTGAACCTGACTCTTTGCTTCCCTTGGGCAGGCAACACTGGGCCGAATTCTCTAGGTGCTCCATCAGAAGTCTCAGTCCTAGTCTTCCTTCTAGTGCCCTCTGTTGACTGCTTTGATCCTGTGGCTACTCTTGACTTCCCATGCTTCTTATCTTCTATGGGGAGTTCTTCTCCTGTTTGTAGTTGACCCTGCATCCTTATGTGGGCTTCTAGGATCTCGTCAGCTCCTCTTGCCAACTCTTCCCCAGTATCCTCTCTTGGAACAGCTTTTGGGCTCATAACCTACTAAACTCGGTTCGCCCACTTCACCTCACCGTCCACTAACCGCAACCGTTTTTTTCCTTTTGGTGACTTGATCAGTAAGGGGCAGCTACATTCGCTACCGTATGTAGAAAAGACACTTCGGAAAACAAAAGGAGTTCAGCAATCACGATCATCATATTTTTGCTCATTTTCGGCCTAAACATGTTCCAAATAGCTCCAAGGCATTGGGATTGGAAGGCCCTTTTCGGAACGACACGGGGTCCTCCCGAGTTCTCACCTGCATTGCTGCGCTCGGCGCTCGAGCATTGCACAGAAGCAATGGAGGCAATCGCCATTTCTCCGTTGTCAACCCGCCCAGCTCCACCTGCCCTTGACATCTCCTTGATCATGCTTGACCCCTTTGAACCACCTATGGATTACCTTTTTTCTCTTTTCCAAATGAAGACCAAAAAATAACTCCAGAAGTCTGTGTCGTGGTGCGGCCGCGGGTTGGTTCTCAAGGTCAGCGGGTGTGTGAGATGGTGAAATAATGTGAAATATAGCACAGTCCTGTAGATTCCACTGGATTTTAAGCTAGTTCCACCACACCATCCTCCTGCTGAACCAATGGTGACGGATCACACCTGGAAGGGGTTTAAGGTCGGCTTCCAGCACTTCGTGTTGGAGAGCCGAAAACCAGAAGTGACTCCCTTGCGAAGAATCTACTGGGATCAATGCCTGGCAAAAAATGGCAAGAATACCCACTAGCTCAAACGAATGCGACTCCCTGTTGCGAATCATAAGAGATTTTTTTCTGTTGTTACTTTGGCTGTTGGTTGCTTGGAATGAAAGCCTGGCTTGGAAACCCCGACACCTCTTTGAGTGCCATCAGGAGCACCTGACGTCATGTTCCTTGGAAGGTTCCACGTCAGCGTTCGAAGTGTCCCAGGCAACGTCCGCCTGCGCAGCCGTTTATGTCACTGGAGCAGTGCTAGAGTTTCACCTCGATACATCCATCATTTTGAAATCAAAATACACAATATCAAGGATGTTAAGGTTGAGGTAAACAAGATATTCTCTTGGTGGTGGATATGCAGTCATGTTATCATGAGAAAGGTATTGATGCCACCAGCTTTTCCTCACTGCTCCAGCACTTTGCAGCTCCCGCTGGAGAAGCGGCTCAAGGAGCAATTATTTCTTCAGGCACGAGGAGATTCGCCTGAAAGAAAGGCTCGCCGTGGCTGGCCATGGATGGGGGACTAAAGATTTGTTTTGGATTGCTTGTAGTTGGGATGTTTCCCCTATTTCCAGAGGGTTGTGGGTTCGTGGTCGAGGGGGGGGCAGAGTGAAGACTGAGGTGACATGAGTGGCTGTGGCCCTTTGAAATCCTGCAATGGGAGGCCTGGTGGACCTGTTGCAAAGATGTGTTCATGGCAGCCAACTGGTCGATCTGATCTCTACGATATTTTTGGCGTACCACCCATCGCTTCTAGATTCCTACATAATCGCACATATCATTTGGTAAGATGCATTCTGCATAGTTCAGAACACTGGTCGAGTCAGTTTCCTGACTGCTTCAGTTGCAGATGAAGATTTGGGCTGCCAGCGCTGGGCTCTGCCCAGCATCAGCTGCCTCGGACCAGCGCCGGCACACCAAATCATAGAGATCCAGAGTCCAACTCCTTCGACAGGCAGCCATGTCAGGCAAGATGGGAGTGTCTCAAAAAATCCAGGGCCTCTGAATTTCCACGGAATTCCCGTAAGAGACGACACCTAGCAGAAAGAAAGCGGAATAGCGGTATGTAAGATTCCACTTTGTGAAGCTGTTCAAATTTCAAATTGCAGTTTGATGTTTCGCGTCTCCATTTTGTGCTCATTCCACTGAGATTCGCAGACTTTCTTCAGCGCAGGTTCAAGAGTAGAAAGTGTTGGACATGATTCCAATGTTATGACTTTCCGGATCTTTTCGGCTGTGACTGGAGATTTGATTCTTCAGACGTCGCAGACGGTGGCAAATGGATCGAATGGCGATGTTGCGCAATATTTGAAGGATCAAATTTTTCTGGCCACGGGAGTTCCTAAATTTTGCCAGCAACTGATAACCGAGAGCAGCGACATCATCCATGATGAAAAATCCTGGGTTTTATGTGGAAAGCCGATGGATCTAAAAGTAGCCTTCCAAGTAGCTTCGAAACATCTTGGCCAAGAGCTCTTGGATAGTGCTGCAGCTGGGAATCAGGACAAGGTCAAAGTCATCCTTGAGCAATTTCAAGATCCAAATGTGATCGATGGAGCAGGTGAAACACCTATATTCAAGGCAGAGGGAATCCAAGGGGGGGGAAGGCCCCAATGGATTGCAATCAATGGATTTTCTTACATGAAGTTTCTGTTTTCAACTTCCTAAAGCTGTCAATCGTTTCTTTTGAGACAAGTGTGACTAAACTCAACAATGTGTTCAGCAATGCCAGATGCCATGGTAGCTCTCAAAGCCCTGAAGGCCAGTCATGCAGGTCACCTTGAAGTGGTGCAGTTGCTGCTGGACGCAGGGGCCGATCTCCTTGCGACGCCAAGTCATCCCCTGTTGGTGGCCAGCTCTGCCGGTCACCGTGAAGTGGTGCAGTGTTTGCTTGCACGAGGAGATTCGGAGCTACGTGACACAGGGCACAACACTGCATTGTGCCATGCAGCACAAGGAGGACATGTGGAGGTGGCGCGGGTGCTGCTAGTGAGAGCGAATGTGGATGCAGCCAATCTATTTGGACAAACGCCCTTGTTGATCGCTGCAGCAAGAGGCTTCTTCACTTTGATGTGTTTGTTGCTCCGAAATGGAGCTGACAAGGACGTCACGGATGCGAATGGCTGGAATGCTTTGATGTTCTCATCTGCTAGGGGTGATCTTCGAGGTGTGCGTTATTTGCTGGAGGTTTGTGCACAGGTCAACACAGTAAATCTCAAGGGTCGCACGGCTTTGTACTTGGCAGCCGAAGCTGGTCATTTAGAGGCAATGCGATGTTTGCTGTTGGCACGTGCTGACCCAGCAGTAGCTGACAAGCATGGCTGTAGTGCTTTGTTCCTTGCAGTGGAGCGTGGACATTCCAGTGCTGTTGGCTCCTTATTGGAAGCACGTGCCCCTCATCACATCACTCTCCATGGACGAAGTCCCTTATCGACAGCATCACAGTGTGGTCATCTTGAGGTTGTGAAACTCTTGCTTCAGGCCCATGCTTCCATCGACAGTGCTTCCCTTAGTATGGCCGTCAGAAACGAACACGAAGAGATCGTGGGATTATTGTTGGCCTCTGGAACACCTAGTTACGAAGATATGCTGAGACCCAATCTGCTGGTGACTGCGGTCAGCTTGGGTAATACCCAAATCCTGCAGATGTTATTGGAGGGTCCGACTGGTTGGGCAAGTCCCCACGATGCCAGTAAAGCTTTGTGCTTGGCAGCAGGGCAAGGTCATGTGGTGGCAGCTGAGATGTTGCTGCGCTTTAGGGCTGATGTGAATCAGAGGCAAGGTTTGGGTAGCTGCGCCATAGGAAGCCGCTATAGGTGAAAGTTACATAAAGTTACCACCTGTGACTCATATGACTGCCAAGCTTTATGAGGCTGTCTTAATTTTGATAGCTTTTGAATGCTTTTGAAAAATGCATTTTTTTCAAACGGTATGTTGCCTTCTTGGATCGACGTAGCATTTCTCACACAACATCTACAACATCCATACCATCGACAACCTCCTTGCAGTCAGATTCCTTTCAGATGACAGATTGTCAAGATTTTTGAATCTTACTCGTGTTTATACAATGGGGTACAGTAAGCATCGATAAATGTCGTGGAAACATCGTGAGTTCGTTGGAGGTCGGCTGACCAACAGACTCCATTGCTGATAGCTGCAGAATGCCCAAGTTTGGAAATGGTGAAGCTACTGCTGGATGCCATGGCAGACCAACATGGCTATGATGCTTCTGGTTGCAACGTCATATACATCGCGGCACAAATGGGACATGTGGATGTGTTGAAATATCTATTGGAAGCCCGGGCAGATGCAGAAGCTTTGAATCTTCATGGCTGTTTGCAAGTTGCGACTGAGAATGGCTTTGTGGAGGTTGTGGAATTGCTTGAAAGTGAAGCATCGCTTGTGAGGAATGAGGGAAAATTGCGCCGTTTCAGTGAGTACAAAAGAGTTCTTATCATGGGGAATTTGAAGAATTCGCAGCATTTCGCAGCAACATTTTCAGATGCAGAAATGTAAGTTGATGCCAACAACCAATGTCACCAGTCACCATGATGACATAGCTGTTTACATCGTTCCTAAGCCGAGATGATCACCCAAGTGTCATCAATTTAGTAACTTGAAGTTGGTTATGGCGGAAACTATACGTGGATACCCTTTCTGGGAAGGCCAAAACAGGCCCAAAATTAGAGTGTTCTAAACCTGACCTTGTTACCCTTGTTACCCTTTGTATCTACCGCTGCAGGCCGGGGGAGCTGCATTGGATCGAGCTAGACAACACTACAACAGAGGCTGATTTCCAGGACTTGACTCAGGCCTCAGCTGGGACCTGGTCCTACCATTTGACTGGGAAAGCGAGGATAAGAAAAACCATTGCTTTCCTTCGACATATCATGCTTTCTTGTTTGCTTCTGCTTCAGGATGGAGGAGCTGGTGCTTATGTAATCGGACCTGAACTGGGAACAACGTTCGCTGAAAGGGAAAGGGAGGAAAGGTGGCTTGAAGCATCTTGAGGCTGGGAGGAGCTGGCAAAGGAACTGGCTCAGAATGTAGTTACTATGGTTATACCCTCATTTTGTCAAGCGCGAATGGCATTGAATGGCCCAAGGTCTTGGACAGCCGTCACAAATGGCACCACTGGAGACTTGCGCCAGGCGCTCCAAACAAAGCCGGTCAATATGGTTCAACAAAATTCCCATATCTTTAGGCCAAAATAGAGCTTGAAATGCCAGGCGGCGCAATTCGCAGTTGATGCCTGGGGAGGTGTTCTTATGAGAGGTCATGACTGCTGCGTGTTGTCGCTGTCTCAGCTGTGCGAAGGGGAGTTTTTTTAATAGTTTTTTGGTATCCAAAACATCTGAGCTGATGAGGTTGGCAGCGCCATATTGCTATGCGCAGACCATCAATTTCTTCGACTTTTCCATCCCGGTCTTGGTCTTGCTCTTCGTCACACCTGACATGTCTTGACTCCAACGAAGATATGAAGATGCTGAGATGAAACAAGTCCGGCCAACCAGTGGATATCATAAATCTCTCCGAATTGACTGCTTGTACCGGCTGTTTGATTTTGTTCCATCCCAACCATCCCAACTGGTGGATTTCTTCCATCAAGAGTGAACGGAGCACAAAGCCGCTGGAGCCAGGTCATGCTCTTTGTTTGTGTTTCTTCGAAGTGCAGAGCTCATGGTAACATTTTCTCGTTGGAACCAACGAGAGCAATTGCCAAAGTCATGATTCAGCAACGTATCTGATGATTTTTCTATTAACGAAATGCCACCCAAGAGTAAACGTGAATTCAATCAGAGTCTTTGTATTTATGTAAATGTATATGTATATGTATATATATATATATATGTTATATTTCACACAAAATTTAAAGTATATGTGCACACATGTGTGTAGACCGACGGAAAAAAGTGACAAACATATACATATACATATATATATATATATAAATATACACCTAGCTTCAAAAACTCCTACATAGTTACATAGTTTACATCATAAATGGATATCAATGATTCCTATGATTTGAGTTGGGAAATCTCAAGGTCGTGCGCACTTTGGCTCCAACAGTTGGGCAAGAAAGCGCCCGAAGAGTTGGGATCTCATTTGACCGCGGTTTTAGACAAGTAAGATGATAATCAATTTTCTCAAGGAACACCGTTTTTCCCCATGGTTTTGCCATTAAAAGTCTATGATAAGTAAAAAAATTAGGTAAAAATTGTATTTATTGATTAAATCCAGGCGTTTTGACCATCAAGTAGTTGATCTCCAAAACGGATGGTTGAAATATGTTGGAATACTAAAATCAGAATTGTGTTCTCAAACTGGTACGCGAATGTCTTGAGCCATACTGGTCTCCATGCATTTGCTAGCGGGATGTTTGAGGGCAGTCTATACCGACCTCATCCGAGATATGCTAAAATAGCACCAGGTGTTTCTCTTAAAAAAGCATGCTATGCCAAGAGTTGTTGCATCTTTTTCCTTTAGACAATGCATTGATTGACATGACATGTTTCGGATGTTGGGATGTTTTTTTTTTGACTTTCTGTGCGAGCATTCCCAAACAAAAACGACACACAACGACCTTCCAAGATTTTGAAAAGCTAAGGCCATATCAATGCATAGAATCGTTGACAGGAATGTTTTGATCTCAGACACTTAGCTGTTTGGAACCGAAACCAAGAACCAGCTGTCAAGTCATGTATTTGTTTCGATGATGACAAGTGTTGCAGCCTGGCAACTTGGGCTTCAGGGTAGCCGATTAGCCACAGAAAGGGGGGCCAGTCAGCTTTAAACACGAGAAACTGGAAAATGTTTGAGAGAAATCCTTACATTCCTGGATCTTTTTCATTTTCATGGCAAAAGGCCAGTCTACATACCTTTCAGAGACAAACAATAGGAAAGAATGGCAGCAAGAACATGGAAAATGTCAGAAACAAACTTACATCGCCTTAGTTGGTCGGTATAGCATATAATCGCTAAAAAACACACGTCTCAAGAAGTTATTTTCACCCTTCAGCTTTGGCATTGGGATGGACGACAATTGCCCGCCTGTGGCTGTGCTGGTGCGAACGGATGGTGCCCCGCAGACCGTGCCACCGCTGATTGCCTTCAGCCAAACGAATTCTTCGGTTTCAGTTGGAAGAGCTGAAAATAATCAGATCCCTTTGAATGATAAGAAGATCTCCAAGAATCATGCCTTATTGACGCTGCGGTCTTGCAAACGGAAGGGTGCACAGGATGGAGAGGTCATGCGAAGGATCTTTATCAAAGATTCATCCACCTTTGGCACCTTTGTGAATGGAAAAGCACTCAAAAAGGGTGAGTGGACCATTTTGCAGGAAGGTGATGCGATAGGCCTTCGCAATCCACATGGCAATCCATCCAATGGTGAGTACCGTGTGGCTTACCAGGATGCCATAGTACTGGTGAATGGTGCCATTGCACGTGGCGAGGCTCCAGTTCAAGCAGTTCCTGCCTCGGAACCAGCTCCTGCCAAGAGCAAGAAGTTGCCAACGCGAGTGAAGACCGAACTGCCCGAAGATGGTAAGGATGGGAAGGCCGTGGTGAAAGCCGAGCCAGATGCACCCAGCCCAATGAGTGAGGTCTCAGGAGATGAAGCGAAAGCAAAAACAGGTCGAGTTAAAATGGAAAAGGCAGAACCACAAGAGGAGGTCATGAGTCCATTATCTGAAGTCAGCGAAGTTTCGGCTCCTGATGAGAATGAAAAGGTAGAACCAAAGATGCCAACTATGCCATTGCCAGTTCCTGGAGCTCCTTTGATGATGGTGCCAGGTGTTGGTTTGGTCCCAGGTGTTCCGGGGATGCCTTTTGGTCTTCCCGGATTTCCCGGAGGTTTTCCCTTGGTTCCTCCAGGCTTTCAAGCACCTCAAGCACCTCAAGCACCAGCTGGGCCAGTGCCAAATGCCGCCTTGCCTGGTACTAAGACAGCTAAGGCAGAAACCGCAGTGGCAGCAAAGCCTGTAGTCATGACCATTGGTGCTGAGTTTGTGGGGATGCTCATTGGACGTGGTGGAGAGGTGGTGAAACAACTCTCTACTGAAAGTGGGGCGCGCATTGAAATCTCCAAGACTGAGACTGAAGGTGGCAAAGCAGGTGAGAGAACAGTTCACATCAGTGGCTTTCAGGAGGGTTGTGTCGTAGTTACTCGTAGTTGCTTATGTGTTCTCTCACCTTGGACAGTTTGTGTTTCTGTTGCATGCAGAGACCTTTGTAAAACTCAAAGCAGTTGTGTCAATGTATCAATGAAAACCGTTGCACAACTTAGCAACTTATCAAACTTATCAATATCAACATTCAAGACGCGCACTTTTTACATCTTTTTACAGTCATGGGCCATATATATTTACTGTAATTGTTTTATCTAGTAGAACATCTACTGTTTTCCCTGCAACTTTTTCCGTTCGACGTATTCTCACAGATCGTCCAACTGCCAGCAAAAGTAACTTGTCACGACATGTCCCTTCAGGATTGCGTGGACAAGGCCAAGAAGTTGATTGACGATGCCATTGCAAACGCCAAGGAGAAGTCAGGTCACAATCCCAATGCCTGCACCCTCAAAGTGCCTCACGAGTTGATTGGGATGTTGATTGGCCGAGGAGGAGAGACCATCAAGGACAGCGCTTGTTTTAGGGTTCTAAACCGTTGGCATCCTTGTGATCTTGTTGTTCTCATTTTTCTTCGGATTTTCAATGATGCTACGCACTGCCGTACAAATCTCTCATTTGTTTCCTTCCTGCTTAGAACCCGGATGATCTTGATGAATTGTTTTAGCGACGGATATATAAGTCAGCAGAGAAATGATTAGATCAATGAACAAATTTGCACAAGTTGCAAAACGCAAAAAAACTCAGAGAAGTAAGTAGGTGATAAATAGACGTTGATAGGTAGATTGATAGGTAGGATTGAATAGTTCAATGCATAAATAAGGAGACAGCTAGATAGCAAGATTAGAGAGCTAGGTAAGAAAATGAATAGGTAGATAGACACATGCATAGACATTCACATGCTATATCTCTACTCAGGACCTGAAGAAAGAAAGCGGAGCTCGCATTGACATCAGCAAGGAACCTGACGAAGAAGGATCTTCAGATCGACAGGTTCACATCACTGGGCCACCCGAGTGTGTGGAATATGCCAAGAAGATGGTGGAGGAGATGCTCAGCAAATCACGAGAAGGTTTGAAAGTAAAAATGGAAAATGATGACAATGGAAATGAACGTACAGCAGGTGGTCGCATCATCAAGGTTCCATTAGAAAGTATTGGTGTTTTGATTGGCAGAGGTGGTGAGACCATTTCCAGAATCCAGAAAGATTCCAATGCCCGAATTGAAATCAATCGAGATGACAAGGATAGCCGTGATCGCAATGTGACCATCACAGGCACAGGTGAGGCCATTGGACGTGCCATTCGTGCCATCGATGATGTGTTGGATACTGCGGCACGGGGTGGCCGTGGAGCTCGCCGAATTCGTGATGAAGGCGAAGCAGCCGCAGGAGCCTTGGTGCCGGTGGATGGGAAAGCGTCGCCGGTGCGGGAGACTTGGATGGCTGAGAAGGTCTACATTGATGAGGTTGACATGCCGTGTCGGCCCAATTATGTACCTGAACATGAAGATGGCTTGCTGACAGACTTGGAAATCTTTGTGAAAGGTCTTCCAAAGATTTGTGCTGAACGTGATCTTTGGGAGCATCTCTATAGACTTGGAGCTACTGATGTGAAAGAGATTCTCCTCCTGCGCAGGCAGAAGCAATCCAAAGGAATGGCATATGTGGTCTTCAATCGACATGAGCATGCTGTTCTTGCCAAGAACAAGCTACATGGGATACCTGCATCAACGATCCCATGTGCAGAAGGCAGCACGCAGGAGAATCAACCTCTTCAAGTTCGCTTCTCCGAGTCGGAACGCTGTATCAATGGACGCAGCAATGTCTATGGTGCAGATATGGCCATTTTGTTGATGGGTCCTCGGGGTAGAGCTATGTTGGAGCTGAAGGATGGTTCAGGATTACGTAAGGTGAACTTGACTGGACGCAACATGAAGAACTTTGGTCAGGTGGATGAGGATCCACGGATGCATTTGGTGGTTCATTATGAAATAGATGAAATTGACAATGTTCCCAAAGCTATAGACCTTTGGGGACGACAATTGGCAGAGATTCATCGTGAAATCGTGGAGCGTAGCAAGGGCAAAGGGAAAGGTAAAGGACATCCAGGATGGCCATGGATGCCACCTCCCTATTTTGATGGTCGACCACCACCTTATGGCCCTCCTGGCCCTCCTGGCCCTCCTCGTCCATATGGACACATACCACCTGAACCCATCGTTGAAGCCCCGGTGATTTTGACCCGACGGCGTTTGGAAGATGGAGAAATGGTAGAGAAGGTGACTGAAGCCACCTGCCTTCGTGGCCGGGAGTTGCGATGGCAACCATGGCCAGAGGTGAGCCATTTCAATGGTCAATGGAAGGTCATTCCGTTGAAATGGGGTCTACGTGGTGAACTCTTTGTACTTCTAAGACATCGCCAATCAGGTGAAACCAAAGTTTCAGTGGCTCAAGTTCAAAGTCCATTAGAAAAATGGCCAATTCTACATAGCAATCCTACAGTTTCCTCAGCCGCCAAGTACAAGTCCTTTACCTTCAATGAGCATCTCTTTGTGATTTCCATTGATCGTGAGTCAGGTGCCTTGAAGGTGTTTCATGTTCCGGATCCCGGCTCCGCGTGGAACGTGGCCTTTGAGACGACGCTGCCGGAAGAGGCGGACAATTCGGACTTCCCGATGAGTCGTTCTGCCAAGCTTTGTGTGTTCTATGGAACGGATCGGAGCCTTGCTGCAAATGATGGACTCGGATAAATTCTTTGATTTAAATTTTGATTCATATAAATGAACTTTCTCCTTTTTTGAGATGTTGTTGGAGTATGTTGATGTCAATCATGCATCAAAGAAAGATGATGGGTTTGGAAGAAACAGGACAGTTAAGTTGGCACATCCCACACCTGGCATTTTGTGCGCTGTTTTGAAAGTTTTCTTTATTTGTTGAGACACTTGTGTTCTGGATCCCTCACCTTTTAATCCAAACCCACCCGCACTCAGGATACCAGCTGTGGTCGCAGTAGAGCCGAATGCCATCGACCGCGTGGCCCGGGTCTTCCGCATCGTCGAACCTGGTAAGCCTTGGACCCTTTGCAATGAAGCACCAGAGCTACCAGAAAAAGCACGGCTTTTGATGGTCTACACCAAATCCAGGACACCAGGCCCCACGAATTTTGAGTCATGTCTCTTTGCTATTGATGACTTCTTGAATGAAATGAAGGTGTTCCAGGTCCCATCAGACCTGGACAAACCTTGGGTGTTGATTTCAACCATCCCCTTTGCAGGGGACACGCGTCTTAGCTGTATCTATGTCCCAGGCAAACCGGAGCCTTTACTCATGGCTGGCAGCCCCACGGAGAAGATGCAGAAACTTTGCCACCTGAATTTGATGGAGTGGCGATTGGCAAAGCAGGATGACCGACTGCCTCCCCCAAAGGCACCTGTGGTCGAGGACAAATTTAGTCGTCCCATGTCCTCGCTGTGGCCGGAGAGCAAGGAAGACGATTCCCAAAGTGTGGTTGCTCTGCCAGTGGATTGTACGGTCGACTTAGCAGTGAGCCGGCATAGTTGGGTGACCACACCTATGCTGCCACCAGGCGCAGAGATGCATCCACCTCCTATGGGCCCTATGGGCCCCAGGCCACCCTTTGACTTCCGACCAGGTCCTCCACCAGGTTTCGATGGACGTCGGCCTCCCTTCGACTATGCTCCCGGTCCGCCACCAATCCGGCCGCCCTTCGACGTGGTCCCGGGCCCTCCACCCGTCGACCCACCAGGCAACCTCAACGGACGCGCCGAGGAGCCCGAGAAACACCGGCGCCGCCGGCGTCGGCACCGGCGCAACGAGGGGGAAGACCGGGACAGGGACCGTGACCGCAAGCGGCGCAGAGGTGAGAAGGAACGGGAGGAGGACTCCCCGGAGTAAAAGTGGATTAGCTTGCAGAAAAAAAGGGCAGCAAGAAAGTCCGTGGAGTCTGTTTGATGGCAAGGATTTTGTATCATATGCTGGGTCCATTGGGAGGTACTTGTAACTTGCAGCAATGTCATTTACAGTAAATGTAATTTCATGGCATGCAATTCGGCAGCAGGGCAGGCAATGCAAGAAGATCCTGTTTTGTTTCACAAGGGCAGGTGGCAGGACTGCTGTTTCGAAGCTGACTTGAGGCCACAGAATGCCCAGTAGAATGCCCTTGATTTGGAGTCGAAAACTCAGCCTCATCCAAATCGAGACTCTGTTCAGATTTTCATGTTGTTTTCTATTTGTGAAGCACTGGGAGTGCTTGCATGGCACCATAACCAGCTAACAACGTGGAAGGAAGCAATGATACGATGATGTGACATGTAGTTTTTCAGGCAGAAACTCATGGACATTTGGGGTGCATCTTGCCTTGGTGGCAAAGGGGACTACCAAAAAGCCTTGTGGAGAGCTCAAGGTTGAGATTTTGAAGCCAACGAACAAGAAAATGAAAAAATGCCAAGTCAGGTGAACCAGAGCCCAGGAATGGGGACGAGCAGCGGCGAGTTTCTTCGCCACCATGAAGTTAGATTTTGGCTTCCAGGCGCAGATGGGACGGGTTGGGCGGAGATGTTGAGTCCAAGGTGGACAGATCCAAATTTGTGGCAGTCGCAAGGCCGACAGTGTGTGCAACCAATTTGAGCACTTGATATCTCTTTGGAGGCGGGATGTGTGGTGTCGATGTGCAGAAAACTAGAACACTGCCATGCCTTCGAATTTAAAAACAGAAGTCATGATTTGTTTTTCTTTGTATAACATGTATGTTGTAATTGTCTGATTGAGATGGTGTGTTCCAGGTCTCATGCAGCCATGGTGACTGACCTAGCAATCCAAGATGCCTATGAGAATAGGTGGAGGCTTGGAATGTTTGGAGTGCTTGGGAGGAGATGACAGGTGGAGCTTTCTCCACCTTTGATCGGCAGGTGGAGCTCCGGCTCATGGAGTGATGCCACGGAGCCGGCACGGATGGATGTGAACGGCAACAAGGCAGGGAAGATGTGCCTACCCGGTTTGGTTGCGGTTTATAGTGGGAGCCAGGGACTTGGTAACATGACACCAGGAGGTTTGAAATAAGGTTAACAAGAATAGAGCCAATGAGATCTAGTCCAAATTGTGATTACATCTTTTCTGTTGAATGTCTTCATATATTAGGACCTACAGTAGGGATTCTTTGTGTCAAACTCCAGGACATCGCTTCATGACAGCGCCAAGTTGCTCCACGGAACGGATGCAAAAGTGGTTCGACCTTGCATCTAGAGAGGGTCTTGACGATGAACATTGGGAAATTGCGGCTGAATTACCTGAAGCCATCTTATCTCATCGCTCTGCAGAAAGTGGCCATTTGATCAAGTTCCATATGAAAGATATTTTCATCAGAGGAGCACCTGAAAAATCCAGTAATTTGTTGGTGCGACCTGAAGTTCCATGTGATGAAGGTGGCACCTTGGCGAGAGATCCGAAAAAATACAAACGAACCTCGTGCCTAACCAAATCCGGCACAGCATTTCGGATGCTTAAAGCAATGTAATGACGGTAATGATTGGTGCACTAAATCAATTTCTACAGGGTTGTCTATCAACAGGATGACATGACTAGAGCTTGAAGCTAGAACCTCAGGTCACTTACAGAAAGCAGGGGTATTGCATTTGGACACATGTTGGACCAAGTGTGGTTTCCGATCTTTTTTTTTCCCTCATTTGTTGCCACAATCATCCAATATCATCCAATGATGCCAATATTCAAGTTTTTGTTTCTCATGCAGTTTTTCGATTTAAAGATTATTTCGTCAAAACAGAGTCCAGGCAGTTGTTTTGGCAGTTGTTTGCCCTCACCTCTAGGTCAATATGACTTGAAGCTGCGGTGGCGAGAGACTCTGGCACCGGGTGATGCCCTTGTTGAACGCGCAAGTAGAATGTGGGTTCTTCGTATGGCTTCGTTGCTCTTTGGAAACGCATCAGGTCGATTTAAGATGTTCAAACTGCAAGGGTTTTCCTTTCCTCCCAAATGCCATGGACAATGATGGTAAATAAGTCCTTAATAAAGGCCTTATTTGTTGGCGGGGGTGGCATTGGGCCCCCCAGTTAGACCCTAAAAGATGCATTTACATAGAAAGACATTGTAAACGTGCAAACTTATGAACAATTGCCCCTGGAATTCCAAATGTCTGCCACTACCTGCCCACAAGCCCCGTCTGAACAGATTTTACCCAGAAATCTCCTTCCTTGGAGGCTTACGCAAAATGAAACAGTTATGTGCTATTGCTTGCAAATTTATGAACAACCGACCCTGCAGTTGGATTTGTGTGCCAGTACCTGCCCAGAAGCCCCGTCTGAGCAAGTTTTGCCCAGAAGTCTCCTTCCTGGAGCCTTGAGCGACATGAATCAATTATGTATATATGCTATTGCCTACAAACTTATAGACAACTGACCTCACCGTTGAAAATATTTGCCACTACCTGCTCACAAGCCCGTCTGAACAAGGTTTTTTCCCAGAAATCTGCTTCCAGTGGCCTTGTGCAAAACCAATCAATTACGTGCTAGTGCTTGAAAACTTATGAAGAATTGACCTTGCAATTGAAAATGTGTGCCACTACCTGCCACCAAGCCCCGTCTGAACAGGTTTTGCCCAGAAATCTCCTTCCTTGGGGCTTCCGCAAAATGAAACAATTAAGTGCTATTGTTTTTAAATCTATGAACAACCGACCCTGCAATTGCAAATGTGTGCCACTACCTACCCACGAGCTCCGTTTGAACAGGGTTTTGCCCGGAAATCTGCTTTCTGGGGGTTTGTGCAAAAGCAATCAATTACGTACTGTTGTTTATAAACTATCTTTTCTTTGAGTGCGATATGACGTCCTGGGGCTAGAGGACAAAATGAATGCATGTCTGTCTGAGCACAGGTGGTTTGGGGACGGATTACGGCTTGGAGGGATTGGACGGATCCGATTACCCCGTTACGGATTGTTCTTTAGGGCGCGCGCGTTAGCATCACCCCACATCAAAATGGTTATTATGAATGGTTTTGAAACCACGTAGCACTGCATCCTTGCCCTGATTGTGGACGAAGGAGTGGAAGGAACAACTCTTGTGCACAAACACGTGATGCAAACACGAAGACAAAACACATATTGGTTGGAGGTCGAAAGTTTGCAAGGGCTGAACGTTTGCAACGATAAACATGCGGTAGGTTAAATTCAGGAACCTGCCCGCACCATGATTTGAGATTGCATCGCAAAACGTCATATATAGCAACTGCTATTAGTGCTCCAGTTTTTGGTTCGGAACACCTTGCTGATCCTTGCTGTGCGTTTCCTCTTTGTTTCTCAGCCGTTGTAGCGGGTGCTGTGGTGGTGTGTCCACCCGGCACGATGTATAGAGCTGGGGCGATTTGGTTGGAAAATTGGCAACAACAATGGTGAGCTTGAAAAGCATGACGCATTTAAGAGTTTCAGTTGACCTTCCAGTCTTTTGAATCATGGCAGCTAGACAATTTGTTGCGAACAAGTTTCCTGCAAAGCCTTTACAAAAACTGACACAAGTCCACCTTCTTAAAGCGGTGTTTACACGAGACGGTGCTTGCCGTGTGCCATGGTCAGCATTTGCTTTTAGACAGCCAGGACAGTCAAAAGGCGGCCATGGAGCAGGACAATGCAACGAAGCGAGCCGCAAGTTCAACTCGTCTTGAGGGCCCCGAGAAGAAGCAACGCACTACCGCCGAAGTCAGCGCTTTGCCCGCGGCAACAGGGGATGACGTGCAGAAGATCTATTACGAGCGTTTTGTTGAAGAATGGCAACGCCAAGAAAATGTTTCGATCGTTTCAGCTCTTCGTCCAACCCAAGAGTTTGGAAAGATCTCTTATCATGCAGAACTACGTTTGGATGGAACAATTGGAACACAATGCAAAGAATTCAAAGCTCCAAGGCTGCGGTTGAAGAGACCACAGCAGAATTCTTACAGCAAACGATGTTTCTGCCGCTTTGGGAGTGATCGATTTTTGTTCGTGAACATTCCGCAGAGACTTCCTGCAGACTTTCACGGGTCTCACCTCCAACACTTTGATTTGTTAGGCCGAACCTTCAGATTTTTGGTCGCTAAATTTCAAAGTTCCTGGGCGAAGGATGCGAAGGGCGCCAAGGTGGAGAGAGTGAGAGAGGACTGTTTCGAAAAGTCCTGGATCAAAAGTAGCACCATTTTGATACGTTGAAGGATATTGAAGGCAAGACTGTCAATGAATGTCACTTTGCCAACTCATGATTCGGATACCCACACAACATGTTCGACATTTCGATTTCGACTTTCTTGTTTGCCCACAAACCACACGCAATTGTGAATCTATTTCATTTCAGCGTTTGAGTTTGCTATTAGATTGGGAACTTGTCACTAGTTGCAAAAATTACTTGCGCCGATAGGAGTTGGGAGGCGGAAGCTCCGTGGTGGCCATTTTCTTCGCAGAAATGGGCTCGGGCTTGGAGACCTGTCAAGTGCATCAAGTCCGTGAATGGCATTTTCCGCTGTGCTTGGCCAAAAGCATCTTGGGCAGAAGAAAACTACACTTGAGCGTGGATAAAGGCGATGTGTCCGTGTCGACTGATGGGGTGGAAAGTGATGTCAAATATTGAGATAATATAATATGGATGTCCAGTATATATATATATAAATAATTATAAATAAGTATCATTTTATTTTTAAATCATACTTGACATAGATCCTGGTATATTCCGAATAGACCCCATCATTCTCTTGAGTGGACTTATGCCCATCAACTTGTGTTTTTCAGGGGTTGGCGCGCTTGCCTTGGTCCATGTGTTTACGAAAGTGTTCCGATGATTTCTGCCCTCAAAAGTGGACCCAAGGCATGCGCGTGTGCAAGTACGCTGATCGCTTCAAGTTGGCGTTTTCGGACATCACCCAGACCTTAGAAGTGGAAGCAGATCACATCGAGGTCCGAGAGGACTTGACAGGTTGGGAGCGTAACCAGCGTAGCCGGTCGCTTGTGATTGGTGGGTTGGTCAGGGGGACTAGAAAGTTCCTGGTTTGAAAGTGAGTCACTGGAATTACGAGAATGGTGACCACCACCAACTTCGAGTTGTGAGTGAAAAGCATGTTCATGCAAGGTATGTAGGAACTTGCCAATGTGCGCAACAAGGATCCACCTGATTGTGGGTAGACGAGCGAACAAAAATAACAAAGACAGGACGAGTTTCTTCAGTTTCATTGTTTCACATTCAGTTTTTTTTCAAAATCTCTAGCGTTTAATGTGAAAGTGCAAAATGTGTGAAGTTTTCATAAGTTTTCAGTTTCCACGGCATTGCTGGGCATTGTTGAGTGGCAATGGTTTTTCGAGTGGCAGGAGGAGAAACGAGACATAGTCACATAAGACATCCTATGAGCCACTATCAAAGTCCAAACTCAGTATATTTACAGACATGCCTCAATCTGAGATGGAAGTGGGTTACCTATGTTTTACTGTCACCGGATATCCAGCACATTTGGTAAATCCAAAGTTATCCAAGAAAAAATCATTTGAAAATTTCAATACATATAACAATGACTTCTAAATATTACATATTATTTTGTATAAGAAAATATTATTTGTATAGAATTTATCTTAAATATAAAGTTTATTTCAATACCTTCTTTTTGGTAGGTCGCGACGGTGGTTTCGAACCTTTGGAGCTTTTGACCGATGGCAACGGCTGGGCCTCGACGGAGGTCTTCGAGGAGATCGCGGCGCGCTTGGGATGCCCGGGACGTCGCATCTCTGCAGTGCAGATGCGTTGCTTCTCTGGAAAAATGTCTTTGTAAAATCTGTAAAAATAGCAAAATACATCAAAATTCTAAGAATTCAAGAGCTCACAGCATCACAAACGTGTTGATACATGTTCACTAAGTTGTTGAAAAATGCTGATCATGCCATCGTTTTTTGGATTATGATTATGACAATCATGACTAATCATGATTGGTCCCTAACAACTGTTTCGCCCTCGTTTTTCAAACCAATCATTGCTCATCGCACTTTCAACGATCCAAGGTTTGGGTCCTGCCAAAGGGATGCTCGTTCGCTCGGATGGGCTATGTGGCAGACGGATCGTTTTGTTCCGGGCGCAGGCGGGGCAAAACGAGTCACGTTGAAGGACCGTGACGGTGATGATTTTGGAAGCATGTTTCAGGGCGTTGAAGGCCTTGAAAAAAAATTGGAATAAACACTTCGGAAAGGTCTTCACGAAATCAAATTACCGAAATTGGAGAAGTTTCTGAGAAGGCTTCTTTCTCCCACATCAAACACAATGCAGAGGTGAAGTATGGAAATGACTCCTACTACGAGAACTGTGAGCCTTGCCAACGCACCATTGAAGTCTGCAGCGGTGGGGTGATCTTTGCAGATCAGGAGCACCGGCACCAGCGGCTGAACCTCACTTGACCAAAAGCAAAGTTTTGGACAATTAGGAAACTGTACTTTTGAGTGACTTTCTTGGCATAGATTATTTGGGAGATGCTTCGCAAAAGCCTGAACTCTAAACCTTTGCTATGTTCAGCAAAATGACTGAATTTGGGGGCAAGTGAGGAACTCCCAGCTCATTCTGGTACTGCAATTGCTGGGCTGCTCTGCCCATGTCTTCTTGGATTTGGAAGAGCGATACCGGCAGTGGATTGCAGGTCTTCTGATCAACACAAGGACGGCCCTCTGGCATGTTCAAAGCACAGGTCCGCGGAATACGTCTTGATTGGTTGGCCGTTATTCACATGAGGTGGGATGCTGATTGGAAAAGGAAAACCTGATTGTGTTGGATATCCATGCTGAAGTCCATAAATCCCCACGAAAGTGGGTTCTAGCAGATTCTAGCCCTTTAGCCGTATCTCCCATGAGCTGGTCGTACCACATGTCAAACCAATCATATTATATCAACCACTGACTTCCTTAACTCGGAATTTTGGGACATGGAATGTCAACCCGTTCAGAGTTCCAAACGGTTCCATCTTGGCCTTGCAAGGACTTTCGTGGAGGCGGACTTCTTGCCCAGCGCCGAAGCCGCCAAGAGCGATTTGTGTCATCACATCCATGCCATGCACGCAGTCTGCTGGTTGCACTTATTATTGGACCAGGTGATGATAGTTGTATCATTCATATATCATTCAATTCATATACTATCATATACTTACATCGCTTACATATTCATATAGACGCCCGTTTTGAGCAAACACCCATCAACGAAGCGAGAGGATGTGCTAAAGATAGTGCACGCTATGATTTGAATGCAGCTTGTTTTGCTGCTGCAACTCCAGAGGAAGTTCCCCCAACCATGCGACCTGTCACTCCAACAGTGGCGCAAAATGGAGCCCCGTGCGCATCTCAAGAGAACCGCTGAACTTCAATCGCGTGCTTTTCCACGATACCCACTTGGATGGTGATTGTGTGTTGTCCCCAACTGGTTCTGATTGGTTTGGTCCCTTCTGACTGGCTTAATTGCTTGCTTCCGTCCACGAACCTCCCATCCACACCTCACCTTATTCCGGTATTCAAGGCTGGGATGGACCACCGCAGCAATAACTACTTGTTTCTTTGCATCCGTCGCTACATCCACGCACAGCTTCAACAGGCTTGGCACAGTTGGGGGAGGTGTTTCATGTTTCATCGGTCTTGGAAGTCTTTTCGTGTGTGTAAAAGCGCCCCATAAATCCAAACGTTCAACGGCCAAGGTTTTTTTTGGGATTCCCTTTTGGAATCCGATGTAAAACCCATTAAACTTCCCAGGAAAAGGATGAGATATACGACCCTGGTAGGTACATTTGAGCCGTAGCAACAAAACCTGAATGTTGCATTCCATGAAATCCTGGTTGGTGAATGACGGGATTCATTATGGGATCCTTATAGTTCATGGCCTGCTGAATCATCCCCTACAAACAACTCCAATAACAAGGGGCCCTTCCTTGCCGTCCTGGCTCATTTGGCTTCCTTTTTTGGAGCCTGGGCGTTTGGTTCATTTTGAGCCTTACTCATGGAGGACGGACTTGTTCGAGAGTCCCGAGTCAGGAACTAAATGTAATTATCCTTGTAAGTCCTAGTCCTGCCTGGTTGTTTTCTGGGGGTGGATCCAACATGCACATGGGATCACTGCCACTCATTGGATCCCTCAGGTGCGAGAGAATGGGCATGTACCATGTCCTGACACCTACCTGCTCACGATGATTTCGGATTTTAGTCGTCAACTGGGACCCACGTCCATGTCAGCTTGGATTGCAGGAGCTGGGGTGCTGGTGCCTGGAGTGGGCACGATGGAGCACTGCTAGAGCACGAATTCAAAATCCGTTTGGTGAAAAGTATTGTGCTGTCAAACTTTTCATCGTCGTTTTGATGGTTGAAACTTGAAGGATTTACTTTTTAATGGCTTGTTTCACCTGCAAAGGCTCCAATCCACATCGAAATTTGTGTTTTGTGCATGGCGTATTGTGAGGATCCAGGGGCCCACAAAGGAGACCCCTAAAAACCTCTCTCTCACGCACGCACCCCGACAACATGCAGGACGCGGTTTTCTGCTTGGTCCTCACCTGGTCACACGCATCCCTTGCGCTCATCCAAGCGACATTATCTTGGTCCAAGGGGTGAATGACTTCGCCCGACGCTCCCCGGGCTTTGCCTATGAAAACCTCGCAGTGATGTCGGCGCATGAGTCATTGTCCTGCTCACCTGCCAGTCGCATGAGTGGAGGAGATTATGATGGCGACAAAGCGTTCATCATAGGATTTCAGCCACTTGTAAGTCAGGCTTCCCGCGTATGGGGGGAGGTCGAAGGCAAATGTATTCTAAGTGCTTCGTTTACTTTCACCTGTACAAGACCCTTGGGGTCCAACCATCGTTTGTTTGAATGTGTAATCATTCCAAACAGAGGACTTGTTATGATGGCAACGACTACGTGACTACCAGGGATAATAGATAAAAGTTATATAAAGTTATCATAGTGTAGGGAAGTAACTGAGCCGAGAGAGCCTTGCAAAAACCAGATAATCAAGTTACACCAAGTTGATCAAGTTGATCCAAAATCTGGGGTTTGCAGGTTTGGAACTGTTTTAGAATTGGGGGATCCTTTTGCTTCGACAATCTTAGATGTATAGCTGAATACCTGAATCTTCCTTTCCGCCCCCATAAACCCACCGTTCAAACGGAGGTCTTGGGGGGACATTTTACAGCCAAAAGGATGGCTTTTTTTGTAGATGCTCCCAGCAAAAGCTGTTCGATGGCTGGAGGTGACAGTGACTTCAAAAGAGCAGAAAAGCGAGCCGAGCGGGTCAGGCCCTCTCGTCAAGCCAAGCGGGTCAGGCGCTACTCTTGGTAGAAATGACATCCAGGTCGTTGGAAAACATGAACACATTGTTGGATGATCAGTAAACTGAAGTTTTTGGTCCAACAGATAATATTATATATATATATGTTTTGTTCACCTATATAGCTGGGGAAGTAACTTGCCGCTCAGTTATGACTTGCCAACTGATCATCCAAAAGTCATTTGGTGGATGAGGAAACCATGGGACAAATTTGTAATCTCGCCATGGGGTTCCCTCCAAGCATTTGCACCAGGTGTAGATGTGTAGTGCTAAAGGTGATGTCCAATGTTTTCTCAGTTTTTTCTCTCTCCAATAGCAACAAAGGGCGCCTCATTGATGAGGAGGAATTTTGACCCTCCAGGGAGCCCACCTGGGAGTCAGACTGAGTTAGGTGTTTGTGAAAAGTTTGAGAAAGCTTGAGTGTTGAGCTCGCTGGCCATGAGCCTTGATGAGACCATTGCATCTTAATGACATTCCCTTTGGCCAGACTTCCACAGACGGTTGATTTTACAGCTGTTCTGACAAAGACGGCTTATTAGGGAAGACGGTTTATTTCCCTCTTTATGTGCACCAGCACTTCATAGTTTTTTCACCTTTCTGCACTTCAAATATGCACTCTCGAATTTGGGGCCTAATTTAACGGTTTTTGAGGGTACCCGGATACACGCCACGGCAATAAACATCTGTTCCGTGGAAATAAACAGGGGTTCCACGGTTTGCCCACAGCTTATCCATGGTTTGTCCACGGTTCCGTAGGGATGTGAGCGTATGAAACATCTGAGAGTATGAGCGTGTTCAGAAGGGACAAAAAAAACAGTGGCCAGAGGGTAAGAGCAGTTGTTATTATAAAAAGACGGTTTATTTTACAGTCGAGGAAGTCCAGGGCTAACCTTTTGTGTAACATTCATTTCATCCATGGGACGGATATATTTACTCAGCCACTGCTCAATAAATATTGCAATTTTCCACCCTTCATGTTGGAGTGAATACAACAATTAAAATGTATATTAAAAATATCATTGTGGATGATATGAGAAATTTCCCAAAAAGTCTTTGGGTCTTGGCGGGTGTGCCCCATCAGATTCTATCAGTGTGATCAGGCGAAGCTGATCCGATGATTGGAGAGTATCGGACGGAGACTGTCGATGGGGTAGGACATGGGAAATGAATGGGAAATGGGCATCAGATGACCTGGGTGAATCAGACTTAGACATTCAATTGGTACTCGTAAGTAATACCAACATTTGGGTAGCACATACAGGTTGGCATGCAGGTAAATGCACCGTACTGATTGAGTGCCACCTCCTGGGCGAATGAGATCAACTTCTGAGCATTTTGGGGAGGTCGATGGTTCAAAGGGATCTGTCCCAAAATGGGGACGGTCCCGAATGGTTTCGCAGCCATATAGCGACCTTAAATGAGATAATGACCTGGCAGGCCAATGATGCGTTGATGGGCATTGATGGGGTTATCGCGAAAGCATCATGAAGCATCCACAAACCCACTTCTTTCAGGGAATTTTCGGATAGATTTCGGAGAATTTGGGTTAATTGGTGAAATGCCCCATGTTTGTGACCAGGCGAACCTCCATGTGGCCTTTCAGAGGGTGTGCGTGCAGTTAGCATCAGACGTGGGAACCATGGGCAAGTTCAATATCATGTGGATGTCGCACGCGGATCATGCCATCTCGCACGCATCAGGTAATTTCGACAAGGTAGGATTCGTTGGAAACGGCCGGAGATATGGGTATCGTCGTGTCGCATCGTGTTAAGGTGGATCAGTCGGGAAGAACGACTTCGAGGTGGTGAGTTGGTACTAACCCCTCCACCTGGTTGATGGTCATTCCATTTGCAAGTGGTGAATGAGCACGGTGATCCCCAAATCCTGGAGCTATTCCCTTGCGGCTTACCAATCACATTAATCATAATCATTAAACTAAACCTCCCCCCAAACAGGTCCAGCCTAGCTGCACCACCAAGCCATTCCAAGCCATTCCAGGCGACCCACGTCTTGGTGAAATTGCAGGAGTTGGCCATCGATGCGGCCAAAACCGGCTGGCACGTCAAGGATGACAGCTTCCAGGCGTTCCAAGACCAGTTCCGCCGACCGCGACGACCCCACTGGCTGCGGCCAGGCGGAGGTGGCGTTGGCACGCCCAGCACGCACAGCTGCAGTGCACTGGGGCAGTTGTTTGATTTGAAGGAGGAGCACGAGAGATGGATGGAAGCTTGGGCCTGAGTGAGAGCTTTCAACTTTGACAGTTATTATTATGATATCTTATGAGTGTTCACATTGTTGAGTTGTTGCAAGTTTCATGCGATTCTTTTTGCTTTGCTATAATATTTAGAATTTGGGGATTTACAAGGTTTTAAGTTTTAACAACCCGTATTTCAAAGTCATCGATACGGTTGCGTGAGGAAGACTTGGTCCATCAGTATGAAAAGGATCCGCTCCTCCAGCCTGTGACCGAGCAACTGTCCAAGATGAAGTTTGGCACTAGACGAAGCGACTACACGAAGCTTTGGGAAGCTGCATGCATTTTCTACGAAGAGCGGAAAGCCCGCGCCAAGGACGCTACCAATAGCATGAGTTTCGCTCAAGCGACCAAGGAGGCTCGAGACTGGTTGTGGAGCAAGACGTTTGAGGAAGGCTTGTCCCGTGAAACAATGGCTTTGGTAGCTTATCAGGCCACAGAGGGCTCACCCACCTGCTGGGAGTTATGCCTCCAGGATGCTGGAAGGGTTTTTACGATAGATTTTCAACACATGTTCAAGGCTTAAAAAGAGAATTGCATTTTACGGCAATTTCGATGTTGAGGGTCCCCAACCATGGCGTGTTTTGTCTCATTGTTCCAACGGTTTCTCCAGCTCCGCCAGGATTTATGTCATTTCTTCGCGACCAACGTCCTGAAGTGTGACGTGACCACCGTGCTGCGGGGCGGTCCTGTGGTGCCGCGCGTGGCGCGGGTCGTAGCCCACGACTATGGGTGCGGACCTTGGCCGTTGATGCCAGAGGAGCCACGCTTTGCCCCAGGGCTGAAGAATATCAAGGAGTTTGCCAGGTGAGGTTTCGTGTTATGGGGGCTGGTCTAAATAGATTTTAAGATAGAACAGGCTAGATAGGACAAGATAGTACTGATAGATAGACAAATACATTGTGTTGATAGATCGATAGTGCAGATGAAAATGAAGCGTTTCAATGTATATCTTGGCTAAATGTGAGTACAACTTCCCGAGTTCCCTCCTCACCTTGGCCGGGAGAGGTCCCGTGCTCCACCAGATGACGGCAATCTCGCTCACGTCTGCCGGGGGAAAGCTCGTTGGCTGCCAGTGGACGACCTGCGTTGGACGCACCAGGCGCCGGGCGCCATAAAAATCGCCGTTTTGGGATCGGGATTCCAACATGGGCCCTCCACTGCGAGTGCAAAAAAGCTGCAGAAGAAATGGTTTTGATTGAAGCATTCAATCACCCACATTTTGACTTGGAGGGAGCGAATGGGCAGTCATGAAATATATTCAGCCGGTAAAAGGATCAAACCAGGCGAATTTCATGGTGGATTTGTAGTGGTTGGCCTTTAAACTTTTGGTTTGCAATGCATCATGAAACAACGACCCCCGAGGTTCATTCACAGTTTTCTTTTCCAAAAATTGCAACCTACACCTGGTATTTTGGGGTTCGAAACATGGGATCCCTCGCAGGGACATCAGGACAACTCCCCGAAATCACCTGCCAGGCGCCCTCAGACCATTTCAAGGATGGTCGAAGCGTCAAATCGTTGGTGGAAGATTTGTACCACAAGCGTGTGGCGGTGGATGCAGACTTCTTGGCCTTGGATGTGGTGGGGGCTGGGGAGGGATTTCGCTGAGATAAATGCATGGTCATCACATGTCATCACGACAGATGATGGAGGGGAAGTGTCTTTCCAAAAGGGGGCCTGAATTTTTCGTGGCCGCAGGTGTGCCTTGATGATCAGTATTGGTCTCTTCGGAACCGGCGTTTGATGGCCCTCAAGAAGTACCAAGATCGCTTGCGGCGGGAGAATGGCAAGGAAGTGGTTTACGCGAAGGTGAAGGGTGACGCAGGGTGATTGGTTTTCGACAGTCAGACCTTGTTGGGATTTTTCGATCCCTTGGTGGAGTTGAATCATTCACAAAAGTATGCAAAAAGTCGCAAACCATCACTTGTTACTTTATACATGATATTAAATGTTCTTTTGGGAAGATATATGGCAATACCTGTGATATGCTAGGATGATTTCAAAAAAAAAACAACTTGGAGAGATGTGAGATCAATTGAGCCCGGATTTTCCATAACTTTTCCCCTATAAAGGTCGCAATTTGCGCCCTGGCAAGGTGCATGTGTTGCCCCTGGAAGAGTCCTGTGTGCTGCAGAAGTTTCTAGAGTCCATGAGCACGCAAACCTGTGGTGTCTCCGTTCAGCCCAGGGTGTCCTCCAAGACAATGAGGCGTTTTAGCCCCGGCGTCGAACGGGTGGTGTGACTTTGAAAAAAAAAAGGCGGCTTCGCTTTTCCCAAGCAGTCTGAAATGGATCCACCGGGATTGAGAGTTAAGATACCAACCCTTTGGCTGTTTGGCTGGTTGATACGCATTGCCTATTCGTCAGCACCAGATCGAATTTCCATGCAAAGTCTTCGCATGAACTTCAACTACATGGATCTCCGGTGGCACCTTTTGCGAATGCCTCAAAATCCCATAGGCCAAGTGATCCATGCTGTGGGGAAACCATCAAAATTATTGCAATCTAGACACGGACCAAACAATGCAACTGCAAGTCGAGAATGTCTTCAAGTTGGAAATTCCTTGGAGCCGAGAGCCGAATATCTTTGTTACAGTTGTTGGTAGGCCAATTCCTGGAAAGGCTCGGCCATTGACATGATCAACTAGGAGGGGCCAAGAAGCATCGAGTTTGAGCCCAGGGTAAAGGAACTTGCCAGACCTCGCTACACTAACACCAAAGTGAGGCCTCCATGCTCAAATCCTTGAGGGCGGATAGAAGTTATAAATCAAAGATCAGCTAGCAAATGCAAAACTCTATCATTCGCACTGCAGGATCGAACTCATCACGCTATTGGACCAGGTAGCACAGTGATCTCTCAGAGACATTGCACCATTCTGCAAGGTGATACCTTGCAGTACTTATCATGAGAGCTAGCCACTCTTTTCCTTTAATTCATATTTAAAAAGCATACATTAATATGTATATATATATATAAATATATATGTTGTCGGGATGTACAATGCAGCTTAGTATCAAGGACCTGGCCATCAATTCAACAGTTGACCAGAAAGGCAAGGAAAGAAGTCAGAGAGCCAAGCCATGATCACACGGGCCTAAGCAGCTCGATGATGACAAGGCCGCTTGGAACAGGGAAGGAGGACGGTATAGCACACTGTTTTTTTAGAGAGATACTGCTCAGGCACATTGCAAGCCTTTGCACTCTCCGGGTGCTCACTTTGCTCTGAATTTTGGCTGGGAACGCCCAAACTCACAACTAGCCAAAACCGATTAATACAGTCGTGGATAAGATTCGATGTGTTGGAAAATATGTTAAGATAAAAGCTAAAGGATGTTCTTATTTGCGCACCACCTGTTGAGATCTTTATTCTCCGGGACATCAAGCTCATCAAAGACTGTCAGCTCGTAAGACGTGAAGAACTGAACTACCAAGCCAAAGAGCATAGTGAACTTCAGTTTACCCAGATTTTGAAAATTAAGAACTGCAATCAAGATTTGCAAACAGCATTCTTTCCAATATTTGTGCTCGCCTTGAAGAAATGCCGCATGAAATTCCGCGAGTCTCGTTTTGGAAAGGACACCATGCAAGTTGATTTGGCACAACTGGGTGTAGTCGATCTTCTTCACGAAACATGCATGGCACAATGGGATCGATTTGTAGTATGCGGCCAATTGGAACCATTCCGAAATGACAAGGGTACCCGACAACAAAGTCATGCACTCACCTGCATTCTTTTACTGAGATCATCCCGGGCGCAATGACACTTCCAAGAACTGTGTGACCATGACGTACACCACTTGTCGGTTCGGTCCTGCAGTCACCTTCAAATAGTGTGTTCAGGGATGCAAAAACCTCAGTCTCAATGGGGTCATTATCAGCAGTGGGTCGTTCCAGCAAATTTGTCGTGGATATTCAGCAAAATGTTGATAGGCATCATCGTCGTCGTCGTCGTCAACCCGATCCCTGTCACTATCATGGCCATCATCATCGTCATCATGATTTGCTAAAACATGTTTTAAACACTCTATAAGCTGCAAGAAGCTTTGCAATGTTTCAAATTTAAAGGCTTCCGCCTTACTTGCACGCGGGAATGATGAGCGAGATGCAACAATCAAAGATAATGCGTACCAGTCTGAGAAAAAAAACAAATCAACACATACATTTTACATTTCAATCTAGTCTAGTCTAGTCACATCAAGAACAAATCCACGGGGCACTGCTACTACTTTCTCTCTTTGTAAATTGGGCATCATCCCCACAAAGAAGCCCCTGCAGGATGGCGGCTTCCACAGTTGGAAAGCATTTCAGATGAGGTGCGTTTCAATCCTGCACGATTCATTTGCCTGGGGCCGATGAACCCTTCAAACAGATGTTCATTTATTTTCATTTTTTGATCTCCTGTAGAATCGTAGAAGTTGCAGCCGTTGAAAACCAGCATAGGTCAGGGAAGACATTGTGGATCGTAGGGCATCTCGGTCACACTTGTTTTTTTTATTTTTTTCATTACATTTGATAGGTTCGTCCGCTCGTCCTTGCCTTGTGTTTGAGATTTCTTCGGGTCGTCCGCCAGGCTGCAGAAATGTTTGGGCCTTGCACAGCTCTGGGCTGGTGGCTTTGTGACTCCCCAATACATTATATGTAGCATTGCGTAGCATTGTAGAAGGCACGGATTGAGATCCGGATTTTGGGCATGGCACTGGGTTGACAACACGTGACCTGCAAGCACTTCTGGTGCCCAAAGCTTTGCCATCCTTTCGGTCCTTTTCCAGTTTCGGTGATCATCCCGCTTGGCTCCGCTCAGGACTTGGAGTTATGCAAAGCTTCGAGGTGCACGCAGCTCACGCCCCCCCGTCCGACGACATCAAATCCTTGTCTGGGAGCAAAGTTTTGTTATGTAGAATCATGACGATGACCTGACGGAGGAGGTCCTTACAAGACTGACCAAAGCTGTTGTGAACTTCCTTAGTGGCACGAATGCTTGCTAGACTTTACCAGGCATTTGTTGCTTGGTCGTTGGTGCCCCTAGGCCCGTCATGGAAGGAAACTGTGAGTTGAAGAAACCACCATCGACAGAGGCTCTTTCTAGTGCTGGCGCACCATCATTGCTGACAACACGACAGAGTGTGAGAATGTACACATGTCAATTCTTTGAAGCAGAAACTAAAGTCAACGGCCATTGTTCCTCGTGCCTCGTTCAGGCATTCTGAAAATTGAAAGCTTCCTATCAAGGCCCCAGCCGCCAGACTTTAAAAATGGATCATGATTTTGGAAGAACAGACATGATTGATTGATTTATTAAATTTCTTGTTGGAAGCATCGTCATTTGGATGAGATATGGGGAATATGGGGGATTCGGTAGGAGGCATGTAGTCATTCATGTTCTGAAATCGTGATGTATCTCATCGGTTGCGACTTTCAATGTAAATGGGGTCTTGACATTTTGGTGTCGAGACATCGTCCTGTAGACTATGCATTCAAAGTGACTATGCATTCAAAGGTTTTAGCAACCGATTTTCTGCCAAATCAAACTCCGTCGGTTGACTTACATCTTCTGTGGTTTTGTATTATCGCATTGTTCATCGACTTGCTTTTGAAGAATCCACTTTGGTTCAGTATTGACATCTATGCATGAATGCATGAATTGTGTTTCTTTCCCTTTTTTAATGATTGGCTTCCATTCTGTAATTCTCGTAGTGTAGTTCCTTTTGGTGGTGGGAAAGCACGTCTTGCAAAAACACTCATGATTTGCGGAGCTAATGGATGCCAGAAGATGGTCTCTGTGCAGATCACGGAATTTTCTGATTCTAAAGCGACTTCCAAGATAAAGCCTCCACGGTTGTCACAACTCCAAATTCATTCATTTAGGACCTTTGTTGTTCAGTCCCGGATGTCCTGTTCAACCGTTGTCAACTTTAGCACCAGGCATGAACCACAAGAAATGCCGTTAGAGTCCTTGCAGGCAGAGGCTTGGATTTGGTGGATGTGGCGGATCCAAACATACCCAAACGCTTTCAATCGTATATGCTTCGCGCATTTTTCAAGTTGCGGTCCGTTACGCTTTGATTTTTGTGAAAACATGGTGATGAGTTTGGCCAAAGGACTCGACATGAATTTCAAGATGAAACCATGGTTGAGTCCAAGTGTTTTTGGCCCGAGTTTTCAGCTGCATCTTGTGCAGACAAGAAGACTTTACGAAGTCAAATCCCCTTTCAGCTATCATCAAATCATGACCATGGAGGGCAGAGAGGATTTGTTGAAAGTCTTCCAAGCAAATGATTTGGGCTCTGGATTCATCGAGCAGATGCTGATGCGAGATGTCCTGGTGAAGGCAGGTTGTTCAGCTTTGTGCGTAGAACAGCTTTTCACCCTGGCAGGAGTTACAGGAGACCGCCCTGTGCAATACTCGCAGTTGGTGGATTGGCTTTGGCCATCCGACAGCTCTGCACCGGGTTCTTCTATGACTCCTGTGGTTTTGAGAAATGCTCCAACAGACAGCCGTGCAGAGTTGGCCTTGCAGACCTTAGTGCTGTTGACTGCCGCAGCATCTTGGGGATTGAAAGGTTCAGCTGGTGAAGTCCGTGTCGAAGAAGCACCCTCAACGCCAGAGGCGTTCCTGGGTTTTTCCGTGGCATGTGCCAAGGATATGTCAGAAAGTGCTTGTGCAGTGTTGGCATCAGAGTTGACAAAGAAAGTGAAGGAACTCATCCAGAAATCGAACATTGAGTTGACGGTCCTCCCGAAGCAGGAAGCACTGCAACTCCTGAGCGAAACTTTTCCTGGATGCAGTGATTTTGCTCAATCTATTCAATGTACTTCTTTGGGGCTACATGTGGTTCGCTTTGGCAACCATGCTTATCGCACTGTGGCAGTCCAACCAGTAGCCGTAGCCAGTTCTTTGAAGTCAGTTCCTTGGCAGATTCGTGCTGCGCAAAGGAAGGGTTACTTTGAGCTCTTGGGACCCACAGTGTCACTAGAGGCACTGGTGCCAGGTAACTTTGGCAAACTTGGAGCACCTTTACCTATGCAGGTTGGAGTGCAAGAATGTAACGAGGCTGCAGCAGCTGGGAAACAAACCAACATGGCTTTACAGGCTGAGACTTTGCAGAACAACACGTTGGCAGAGCTGAGTAGTCGCATTGCAGCTGCTGCAAGGGAGAAGTCTTGCGCAGTGGTGGTTGCAGGACCATCCAGCAGTGGCAAGACGACCTTCGCAGCGCGCTTAGCTTTACATCTCCAAGCACGTGGTTTGGAAGCAAGGCCTTTGGAATGTGACATGTACTTCAAAGCTCGGGCAGATCCAACACATCCGCGTGATGCAAAAGGTGAATTGAATTTCGAAGATCCAGATTCCCTTCGGATTGAAAAGATCAAGCAGGATTTGGAGGCGTTATTGGATGGAAAACCAGTTGAACTTCCAAAATTTTGTTTCAAAACTGGAACTGTTCAGGAAACAACTGGGAACATCTTACAGCTTCCAAAGCAAGCTGTTTTGATCATTGAGGGCATCTTCGGTTTGCATCCCAAATTCTTATCTGCCTTCGGAAATGTCTCCCTCTTCAAGGTGTTGATTGGACCATGGTCTGGTGCACGTTTGGGAAATTTATGCCTCATGCCCGAGAGGAAGTTCCGTTTGCTGCGTCGCATTGGTCGAGATGTGCGCACCCGCGGCGTGGATGCTGCACGGGTGATGCACAAATTCTCATCGGTCTCTGCTGGAGAACAGCTCAACATTTTCCCATTTGCAGCCAGTGCTGATGTTATTTTTGACTCTACTTTGCATTATGAGATTCCAGCACTTCGGGCAGTTGTAGGTGCAGATGTGGAGAGTGCACGAAGCGATGATGCTGATGTGCAATGGCGCCAGAAAGAGTTGGCCAACTATTTGAGTTGGGCAACACCCTGGCAGACCTCGGAATACACCTTGATCCCAACAAGCATTGCTTGTGAATTCTTGGGAAGCTCCATTTTCGAGTGAGATTAGAATGAAATTAAGATCGGTCAAAACGTGTAGATGTCAGATGTCAACAGTCAAGGCCCCATCTGAGCTCGACTCGACGCCAAAGGTGTCACTGGGTCTGACCGTTTGACTATGTTTGAATCGTTTGACCATTTCGATTTGCGTCCGTTTTCCCAATGGTTGTCCGAACTTGGGTGCAAAAGCTGCACCGTTCGAGTTTGAATTTCCATTCGCTGGAGCGCTTTTATGACCAGATTGGAACCGTGATAAAATTGAGCTGAAATGATTTCAGTTTGATATTATGCAGTACATGCACATGTAAAGTCACCAGCCAATAACCAACAATCAACAGATGATGTAAACGAGATGGCTGATTGTGGAAACAGCAGCTTGTTGCCCTCACCCATCTCACTGCTGTATCATTGGCCACCTTGCCTGTGAACGACGACAGAATTCACGAAAGATGTTTAATTGACCAAATTGGCATAAAGCGGTATGTCTCGAAGCCTGATTTGTAACGGCATTGTATAATTTTGTTGACATCTTGGTGCCTCAAGATCAATTCTTTGGCTCACCTTCTTTGCACCATTCACTTCTTGATTTGCATTAGCTTCATGCTATTTCATTTTCATGTTTGGGCTCTTTGCTTGTTTGTTCGACAGTAGGTCGGAGCTGTACCCTATGATCTGCTGCGTGCGCAATTGGTGACTTTTTTGGGAATCAACGTCTGAACTCGTGTCTCAATCAGAATATATAAAAGTTAGCCTTTAAGCAAAGTGCTTATCGTACCAGTTTGACATCAATCAAAAAGATTTGGTTGGCACATGTTAGCACTCGAGAGAAGTGTTAGAATGGGATCATTGAGGGATAGGGAATGACGGAATGAGGACAAAAGCGTCAAAACGATGAGTTTGCTTCTTTTAGAGGTAAGTGCATATGGAATTTGGTTTGTCAGCAGCACTGTTTTGCTTCAGATTGTGAATGACATTGAATCATGGCGAGCCAACTGTGCAAGGGTTGCAAGAGACTGTTTTCAAGATCTTTCTCAGCTTTTGGAGGGTCACAAGGCAGCACTTGACATGTCACTCTCACTACCTGTGACTCCTACGTGAAACCAATGTCACAAAGCATGCTCGTTTTTGTTCATGGCCCTACCAATATATCAGATAGGATCGTGTTCGAAGAACCATCTTAGATGTGCCTTAGACCTAGGGCGCACATTTGCTGGAAGCTAATCCGGTAATCCGAATTCAAATGGAATACGTAATATTTAAATCACTCAAATCATCACAGGGGAATGAGCCAATGATTTGAGAGAGGCAGCCGCGGCAGCTGACGCTGTTGCAATGGGTGATGCTGCTGAAACAAGGGCAGCACTCGAACTAGTTTGCGAAACACTACGAAGAAAGGTGAAGATTTCCTACATTGATGCGGAGTGCTTGCGCCGAGCGAAACACGATGATGTGCAGGTGCGACCCGAGATGTGGGCTCTTATCATTGATCTTTTGGAGATTCAAGACCTACCAGAATCAAGACCTTTGAAAAGGTTCGTTCAACCGCTCCCTCAATGCAAAGACATGAAGGGGGGGACACAAAATGATCACGGCCTTGGCTTCAAACATGCTGCTATTTATAGTCTGTCAGTCTTGGGCTATCCACGGGCAGATAAACTCTTCACAGCAGTGGACCCAGATCCTGTTGAAACTGACAGATCTGACAGTGAACAAAAGAAACACAAGTCTGAGAACACAAAAGGCACTCGTGGCACTCGCGAGTTGCTCTTGGCGTTTGCATTTCTTTTGGAAAAAATGGATTTGCTCACAGACTCTCAGGGCAAGTTGCCACCATATCCACAGGACATTTCGAGTGTTCCAGACTTGGGTCCCAAAGATAATAAATTCATTGGATCCAATGCAAACACGGAATGCATTCACACTTTACTTCAGGTGCACAGTAAATGGCAAAATGAAATCAGAAGACTGCAGCAACTAGAGGTGCATCGCTTGGACGTTTTGAAAAGATTACAGGCTTTGGGCAGCCGAAGCCTTGCGAGTGTGAAGGCAGGAGTCAAAACTAAGATTGTCCCACCCACAGAGTATGAACTCTACGTTTTGGAACGCCCTGGCCTTTTTTCAGAACACATCCTAGATCTTGAGCGTGAGGTGGCAAGGTCTTCAAACCTCAAGAAGGAAGAGCTCTTTTGGCGATGGATGGGGAGTGTTCTCAAAGTTGCTGACGCCAACGAAGCAGTTGAACATGTCTTTGGAGACAGATCTGATTTATCTCACTCGATGTCATCTCAAGATGTATCTTCAAGCAACTTTCTGGAAAGCCTGGATTTTTTCCCGAAGTCTTTGCAGACTCTGGAAGAAAGAGGTCACCTCTGGGGTGATTCAAGCGATCGGCAGCACTGGGAGACACACAAATTGCTGCCACAAGAGATGCAGCGCAAACTGAAAGCCGAGCTTCGCAATTTGGGAAAGTCCTTCGACGAAACTTTGCCGTCCCCTTGGCAAGTTGGGCAAGCACATTCTGCACATTCTTTGAAATCGTTTGCTACCCAGTCCGAGGCCAAGATGGCAGACCTGCCACAAGTCCTGCCAGGCCATAGTCACCATAGTCATTCGAGCCGTTCATTAAGCCACACAGAACAGGAAGAAAAAGAGACTCAAAAGACGAAGGGTATCAAACCACCGGAGATGTCACGGAGTCATGCTTTCTACGTTACAGATCTTCGCGAACGGTACGCTAAGACAATGCAAAGACATATGTCCTTCCGTTCCTCAGCATCCCAAAAGCTTGAAGCTGCTGTGGCCTTGGCAAAGACCGATGTTTTCGTCAAGAAAAGGGGTGGGGAACATCTACAAGCATCCAGGAGAATCTAGGAGCATGGAGCTTTGTTTGTCGAATGCTTGTTGCGAGCCCTTGCTTCAAATCCACACCCAGGGAATTTTGTATCTTGCAGCCTAAGTTGTTCTCAATCCCATGAGGTATGTCACATGTTCTACTTCAACAACTTCTTTTGAAACGAGAGCAAGCACAAGGACAGCAGTAGCGCGAGAGATGCCATACGGAAGCTATTGGATCAAAGCCAGCTTAAGAGCAGATTATTTTGGAGGCAGCGGACTGTGATAATTAAGGTATTTGTATCTAATCTAGAGATGAGACATCTACAGATAATTGGAGACATCTCCAAGAAGGCCTTCTTGAAAGGACTTCCATCACAGTGGGGCCATTTCCATCCTTCTCAATTCTTCAGATCCATTCGCTACAGCGAGCCCTCTACCTACATTGTGACATGTTGTATCAATTTGTTTCTTTCTTTTCTGCTTTGACCATTGACCCGCTTGCTTTGATTTTTCTCGCGAAGCCTCACCGAAGACTGTACAGAGTACAAATATATTGAATCAAGACATCAATGACTTGGAACATGAGAATGTGACATGGACAAGTGACTGGTCACGCTCAGAGATGCACCTGCAGGAAGCCTCGGAGGTAAAATGGATGTGAAGCTTTGGCGATATTTTTGACATCAGAATCATCGCGAGATTTTGAAGTCATAGATTACAGTTTTCTTTAACATGGCCTGAGACATGCTCGCTTGGAAAAGGCAAATGGTTGGAACCTGGTGTTTGCGGCGTGGTTTTAAGATTTGTGTTCTGGTAGTGATTTGTGCGAAATTGCGCTTATGGCACTTATGGCTTTTAGGTTACATGTAGTTTGCGCATCGAAACTCCACCGTTCGGTAGTTCCTTATCAAATTCTTAAAGTGTCATGTTTTTTTCTTTGCTGTGAATCATGGAAGATTCTGCAGCGCGCCAGCGATCAAATTCTAGCGGATGGCTGCTTAGTTGTTGCCACACGGCTGGATTTTTTGGGTAACATGAACACGACTGTCACGACTGCACCCCCTTGACCTTCAGGTTGGGGACCTCAGATGTGGAAGACTTGGTGTATCGATACACGTTGCAGTACATGTAGTTATCGTGCATGCAAGCACTCGGAAGCACCTTCCAAAATTTGCAGAGCGCAACGCATGGGTCTGGGCGTTTGGTCCTAGACATGTCGGATGTCATCATGACATTAGTCCTTACCTCAGATGAAGAACTTCAAGACATCTATGGTCACTTCGCGTGAAGTTACCTTGGTAGTGCAATCAGGCAAGGTAAACAGTAGGGAACTCATGACGATAGGAGCGCATGATGCATACATTTCCGTGTGACGCTCCTATAGTTACGCGTGCTGATGCCGTGTGAGGCAGGGCCCATACCTTCCGCTGATATCTCTGGACCCGTGTTATGCCGAGAGCCGCCCTCAGAACACCTTGGAACAAAACTGGAAATCATTTCGAACCACAAATGGCGCATCCTTACAGATTCAGCAGCAAACGACTCATTTGATACTTTTTACTTTCTGTTTGGTGGTGGCTTCCTTTGATGTTGCTTGTCAGCCAGTGTACTATGATGCTGATTGAATAACAGGGACGAAGCAGTTGCCTTGTAGAATATGCAGCATGCAAGNCTCCGTACTACAAAGTACTACAAAGTACTAGTCCAGTTCTACAAAGTACTACTCCAATACTTCGCTGTACTACAAAGTACTAGTCCAGTACTACTCCGTACTGCAAAGTACTACTCCAGTACAACTTCGTACTACAAAGGACCACTCCAGTACTACTCCAGTACTATACTTCGTACTACAAAGTACCAGTAGAGCCGCACGAGGCGGTGGCAGAAGTTTCAAGAATAGGAAACGTATAGGAGAGATTGGTTGTTGTGAATCACGGATGACAAAGCGAAAACGCAGATGGATCTGACTAACTGCCGGCCTGTCTAACTGATTAACTGACTAACTGGCTAGTTAGTTAGTTAGTTAATTAGTTAACTAGTTAGTTAGTTAGTTACTTAGTTAGGTAGTTAGTTAGTTAGTTTGTTTGTTAGTGAGTGAGTTAGTTAGGGTAGTTAGTTAGTTAGTTAGTTAGCTAGCTAGCTAGCTAGCTGGCTAATGACTAATGAGTTAGTTAACTAGTTAGTTAGTTAGTTAGTTAGGTAGTTAGTTAGTTAGTTTGTTTGTTAGTGAGTGAGTTAGTTAGTTAGTTAATTGGTTAGTGAGGTAGTTAGTTAGTTAGTTAGCTAGCTAGCTAGCTGGCTAATGACTAATGAGTTAGTTAACTAGTTAGTTAGTTAGTTAGTTAGCTAGTTAGTTAGATAGTTAGTTAGATAGTTAGTTCGTTAGCGAGTCAGTTAGAAACCTCTCAAAATGGTGCAAAGAGCAGGTGTCTTGCACATTTTGACTTACGAATGTGCTTCGCGCCACAGCGGCGTGGCATTTTTGGACATCACACCTTCAAAAAGTGGCCCGAGAGTGTGGTGTTTTCCACATTTTGACTTACAAATATGCTTCGCGCCACAGCGGCGTGCCATTTTTGAACATCGCAACTTCCAAAATGGCTCCGCGAATGTGGTGTTTTACGCATTTTGACTTTCAAATGTGCTTCGCGCCACAGCCGCGTGCCATTTTGGAACATCGTAACTTCAAAAAGTGTTACGGGAATGTCAGTTTTTTACCATTTTCACTTGCAAATGTGCTTCGCGCCACAGCGGCGTGCCATTTTTCAGATCTCTGCGCAACAGCTACCTCCGCACCCGCCACTTTAGCGAGGCTACTTTTCGAACATCAGGAACCACGAATCATTGAAAAACCACAGCGATTCGCGACGTCACTAACATTTGGCGCGCGTGTTACTTCTTTCTACTGACTCTACACGCATGTTGATCTTCTTGCTAGTGACTTGACTGCTGTGCTACTCTGCTTTTCAACTCTCCATATTGTCGGAAGTTAGACTTCTAATCTTCCTTCGACTACTCCAGTACTAGTCCAGTACCTAGACATGCATTTGCGCAAGATTAT